>PVIR01036070.1:0-16026 GCA_004026965.1 Petromus typicus
CCCCCATGAAGGTCTTTTAAAGTATTTGCTAACATACCTCCTGATTATCGAGGCACTCATGTTGAAGTACAGAGTCAGTACTGTAAAATAATACCAAAAGAGGAACAAGGGAAGGAATGAACACCAACGAAAGGTAAGGAGAAAAAATGCCTTATTAAGAGGAAGCATGTTCACAAGTAGAAGAGATTAAATTAAATTTCTCACTCATTTTCCTAGAAGTTACCCCAAAATGATGGCCAAATGCTAATTAAAAAGAAGTATGGTCCAACAGAAAGAGGAAAGTGAATTACAATGAAATTGTAATGTTTTGAATACTCATTTACACATTTAAGTAAAAGACATTTGAAGCCGTTGTAAATTGGTCAATGAGAAGCTATTGAGAGCACTTGGTGTTCCTCAGGAACTGTTCTAGACACGTTTCAGGATAATTATCATTACTAGTTTTTTCTCTGGGCCCCCAGGAAATTAATAACTGATGATGCCAAACTCTTAATGAATTACCTTGGGGCTCATTAAAAGTGCAACAGATCACGCAATTTCAAGTTACTAATAAGTTGCTCTGGTGATCATTACAGGCAGCTAGTATCCCTCCTGACCACGCTCAATATGAGGCATTTGGGATGCTGGGTGCTCTCATAAATGAGTACCCCAGATAGGTGGCCAAGAGGGTCCTCTTACAAAGCCATTTTGAGAAGTTGTTGGTCAAGTTTTGATTGCTCTCTGGGGGAGGTACAGGCAACAGTTCTGTTCTCAACTGAGCCTAAAACAGCTCTCCTGAGTGGAAAACACTATTTCAAAGAGTTTAGGGTAGAAATGATCAAAAATTATTTCCCACAAACTAAACTATTTATGAGTGATATCCTATGTCTGTGGTTTGCTTTACAATACTACAAAACAAGCAGCCCTCTCAAAACAAACAAAAAAACTGGAGTCAATAAATGAGATAAGATTGCAAAATACTCATAATTTTTGAGGCTTACAGGGGAGTCATTATACTCAACACTTTTTTATGCATGTTTGATAATTTCTATTAACCTTATATATTCATGGGATTGGTAATTTCTTATAAATATTATCTTAAATCAGTTATTACTCTGTACTTTTAGGTCTTTTCAGTTAAAAATTAATAGAAACCTCAATTCACACTGGCTTTTACCATAACAAGAATCCACAGATTCTGGGAAGTCCAGGGCTATTCTTGTCAATAGGTGATATTTGATCCTAAAACTCAATGACATCAAAGACTGAAGCTTTATCACTCTAGTTTGCCTTCTAGGATGCTGGCTTCAGTCTAAGGTTCACATTTCTCCCGGTTTCAGTGACATTATTAACACCTACTGGACTTTATCATCCAGTGTGAAATGAATTTGTTCTAGTATTTCCAATAAAAGTCCTGGTGGGACTAGCTTAAAGTCATATGACTCCCTAAGGAAGAAGGATCCTCTTCTTTTTAAATGAGTTAAAGTCACATTCTCCACTCCTAGAAACTAGGGTCAGGAACATCCCAGACCTCTGAATAGAATTAGTGTTGCTGGGAAGAACGAAAGTAAAGTTGACGGTAGAAGGTGATCAACAAATATCAGCTGTACTCTGCATTTATGTGTATTAAGAGCCTACTAGAACAGAACAGGCAGAGGGTGTTGACCTCTATCTTCTAAAAGTGGAATGTACATCTGGAGCTGTGATCAGAGATTAGCGGCTTGGGTGGTCTTTAGAGGTGGATGATTTCCTTAATGACAAGACAGGCAGCATCTACATAGATGGGAATGATGGTGGACGGGATAGTATGCTTCACTTTGAAGACAGTATTTACCCTCACACGAAGGGCATCATCTTGCCTTGTTTAGAGTGAGTGCTAGGTTTATTTTGGTTGTATAGGTTGCGGTGATCAGAACATACTCCTGCAGTGCCAGGGATCTAGTGCAAGAGATACCATACCCACATTGGAAGCATAAGGCCCCGAGTTTGATCCCCAGTACCAAAAAAGAAAAAAAAAAAAAAAAAAGAAAGAAAGGACATACTTCTACTGCATAATTCTTCATGCCTTGGATGTAGTTTTAACTGATAAAACCCATATATATGACATTGTGTTTTTAATCCCAATAATTCATGCCTAGTATATAGGAAAATAATTGGCTTTTGTATATTAACCTTGTATCCTGTACCTACACATATTTGGATGTTTAAAAATATATTGATAGAAATCTACATGACATACAACTATCCATAAAGTATATTTGTGTTATGTGTATACACATATATTTTATGTGTGTGTGTATATATATATATATATATATATACATATTTATTAAATCTGCTCTGTTCTGTCAAGATCCTGTCTTAATAAATAGTTTTGACCCATAACTGCTGATAAAAAGATTTTAATAAATCCACTGAAGGTGTCTCAAGGGTGTCAATGTACAGATTCCTGTATGATCTTGTATTTACTGAAATGAAATTTGCAGTGACTTTATTTTATGGATATCAAGGAAGAAGTAAAGTGATGACAAACCTTTGAGACTGAGTGCCCCAACTGCAATCCTAAACTCACCTATTTATTGCAAACTGCCAACATTGCAATTAAACCTGAACACTGAGATTTTAGCTTAGAAAAATACCCAACTGTTATCTGATGCTCGAATACTGGGACAACTTGATTTGCATGCCAACAGAGAGGGCTCTGTATGCCTGCTACTGCACATGTGCCATATGTTCGCCAGCACATACCACATATGGTACAGGAAATAGAGGAAATATCAGCAGGAGAATCAGTAACTGGTGAAAGTAGTTGGCTATGATGGAATCCAAACCACCTGTGGTGCAAACAAACTCAATGGGTCTCTATCTATCAAATAAAATAAATTAATAATAACTTTCCAAAACAGAAAGCACCAGGACCAGCTAGTAACTCTTTAGACTCAAGTGTCTGGGCCCCTTTGCCTTATTCTTTTCACTTACTAATTGACTATATGATCTTAGGTGACTCTCACTTCCCATCAGTCCCGTGAGGCATGCTCCCGTCTTCATTCTAGGATCTGTAAATAATAAAACCATTTCTGTTATTTCATGTGTTTTGTTGGATTGCTTTCTCTGTGTCTTACATAACCAATACACCAAACCCAACTTCCTTCTCAGTCAAAGATCTCGTAGAGTATGGTTAGCTTGGCAGAATAAACTACATATAAGTCAGACAACAGCCAAAAGGGCACTTGCATTGTAAACAAATTACTTGTGAGAGGGATGCTTAGTCAGAGGTCAAACAATTGAACAGATAGTTATCCATGAGGATAAAAAAGTATCCCATGGGGCCGGAGACTTAGCTCAGTGATTCCAGCGTCTGTCTGTCAAGTGCAAGGTCCTAGTTCAATCTGTGGTAATCATATACTATAATGCTGAGCGTGGTGACTCACATCCATTAGCAATCAGTACCACATACCACAGTGCCGGGTGTGGAGACTCACGCCCGTAATCCCAGCACTCAGGAGGCAGAGGCAAGAGGATTGCTGTGATTTTGAGGCTGAGCTCAGGGCCAGCCTGAACTACAAAGTGAGGCCCTGTCTCAAAAACAACAACAACAACAATAACAAAAAACCCACATTGTGACTTATAGTAGCAAAAATATTTAGGTACAAATAAAATAAAATATGCACAAGATCTCTGTGGGGAAAACTATAAAACTCTGATTAAACAAATCAAAGAAGTAAAGGAGGAGATATTCCACATTAATGAGAATGAAGACTAGATATTGTCAAAAAGTCAATTCTTCCCGATTTAATCTACAGAGTCAATGCAATCCAAATAGAAATACTAGCAAGTCATATATAACTATTAGAAAGACAAAAATACAAAAACATTGGTGACACCAAACTTAGCAAGGATTTAAGCAATAAGAATTGACTACTGTTAGAAATCTAAAATGGTACTGACTGGTATTGCAGTGGCCAGTAGGCCTTTCCTGCTCTTACTGTCCTGTTGAAAAATTGGATTTAACAATGGATTAATAGGAAAGTTTAACGCTTATTGAGGGCAAAAGAAACAGAAAAGCACAAAGGAAGAGCTCAACAAGAAAAATGCTCTAAAAAGAAGTGCTCTGCAGAGTGAGAGCAGATCAAATAAGTAGGAAAAGAAGTATGTCCTGCAGGTGCAGAGCAGGCTGGTGGACTCATACCAGCCATGAGATAATGACATCATCATTTGTATCTCCTGCTCTGACATCAGATGTAAGCCATCCCATCAAAAACCAACTTGTTCTCATGTCACAAGATTGGTACCTGGTGCAGGGCTCAGCTTGATCTTGTTCCAGCATTCTCTGATTGGTATCAGGTGCAGGGCTTGGAAACTGTTCTGCGCACATTTCCTGAAATTCAGTGATAAACAGGTTTGTGTGATTGACAGGTCACAGCCAATTGATCAGCCACTGTGTAGTGCCCTTATCTCCTGCCTCAGAGCAGCTACTCTGGAAAAGCTTGAGGGTCTCTTACCATACAATTCAGAGGTAGTGGTTGATATTTCCCAAATGAGTTGAAAATTTATGTTCATACAAAAACTGGCACATGAATGTTTACAGCAGATTTACTCATAAATGTCAAAATTTAGAAGCAACAAATATATCCTTCAATAGGTGAATGGATAAACAGGGATGTACCTACACAATGGAATATTATTCAGCACTAATAAGAAATGAGTTGTTAGGACATGGAAAGACAAGGTTCATTAAACTTAGCATATTATTAAGTGATAGAAGCTAGTGGCACACGCCTGTAAACCCAGCACTTTGGGAGGCAGAGAGTTTGTAGATGACTCTTTGCTCTGATGAATGTTGAAAGATACTAAAACCATATTTGCCAAAAATATTTCAGTGTTCTACTAGATATAGAAGACACTAAACAGAGTGTAGGCAAGGACCTTGGAGGAAGAATCCATCTGGCTAGGTCACTCCAAGAGCAAAGACCCTATGTCATCTCCTAGGAGGAGGATGGCTGGCTTCTAGCTTACCTCTGCCAGCAACATCCAGCCAGGGGGCCCTGAGCTTCCACTTTCTGTGAGAAAGTAATGCTTGTTCTTTCACCTGAGTTGCTGTGAGGAGTGGAGGAAAGGGAAGTTCATTGTGTCAGGTGATCCAGTTTTGTTTTTCCGCTGAGTTTTTGGTTCCCTTTAATTATGAAATGAGGCTATCACTGCCTGAAATGGTGCTCCCTGAAATGTTCTGAAATATGTAAGGTGTCACAAACACAACCCCTCCAGTCAAATAAGGCCAGCAAATACAGTCAAATTACATTCCTCTCCTTTCCCCTTTGAATTTTTTATTGTACATTTATATACAAATACTCTGAGGAATCTCCCTATTGAAAAAAACTTGTCCTCATCTAACCCATCTCAACCAAATTTCTCCTGGGCGCCAAAAGCTTTTTTCAACATGTTTCTGTACATCTGTGTTATTCTGAGGATCAGTTTAGGTCCCACTGAAGGAACTAGATTTCTATTGTTTCTTTCAGATCCTTGTGTAGTCTCAGTGTTGAGACTCAGAGGGAGGAAACATGTCAAGCGCACACAAGGCCTCTAGGTCTGCATGAATATTCAGGTCTGCTACTGTTATAGTCTGAGCAGCAGACATTGCGTAGATGGGTGTTGGTAGAAGAGAAACCCTGGATGGAGGCGATTTGTCCAGGGTGTATATAGAATCTGGGCTTTTTCAGAATAAACTCTAAACTCTGGACTTCAATGCTCATGCAGCAGAAATGATGGCCTTAGAAATGTATGTCCCTAACAGATGAATTCTCAGTGAGCTACTTCACAGGAACTACATGCTTTTCTCTTCTATCTGTCCTGTTGACTACAAAACCAACAGATTTTTGTTTGTTTGAGACAGGGTCTCTCTTTGTAGTTCAGGCTGGCCTCAACTATGTAGCCCAGGTGAGCCTCGAACTTGTATGTGGTTACTGGGGATTAAAGGCGGACCTTGTGCTTGCAAGGCAGGTGATGGAAACACTGAACTAAATCCCTGGCTCTACCAACAGATGTTTGAAGGGAGATCCCTGAGCAACTGAAGCTAATACCATTTCTCCTGTTTCAAACAGAAAAACATAGAACCCCAGAATACAAGGCTGTAAAGATGGACAATCACATGATGCATATATGTAATGTACCAATAAAGATTTCAATTAAAATAAAAAGATGGACAATCTTGTCTTGTTCTCTCTCAAATGAGGGATGGAGAAAAAACAATAAAGCAATTAATTCTAAGGTGCTGAAACACACTATGAACGAAATAGAATGTTCAGAATAAAAGCAAATAGACTTACTTGTGCAAGAGGGAAAGATGAGAGGAGTTACATCCTGTCAAGGACAGGTCAGGAATTTAGCTCAGAGGTACTTGTGCCTACCTTGCAAGTGCAAGGTCCAGAGTTTGATTCCTGGTAACTACATACCACAATGCCGGGTGTGGCAACTCCTGCCCATCAACAATCAGTACCATATCCCACAGTGCTGGATGTGATGGCTCATGTCTGTAATCCCAGCACTCGAGAGGCAGAGGCAGGAGGATTGCTGAATTCAGGCTTAGTTCAGGACCACGCTGAACTACAAAGAGAGACCACAAAAAAAAAAAAAAAACCTTGTGAAACTTTGGGCTTTAAAGTGTAGGGACTAAAAATAGAATATAGGGACTTTGGAAAGATTAAAGAGAAGATTGTAGAAGCTCTCTTTACTCAAATTGACTGAAAATATGTGTTTCTGCTTTAAGGAGGATAGTTTTGAACTTAGATAAGGCTACTTACCACAGTGACAAGAAGGAATCTTTAAAAAAAAAAATCTCCTGACTTTTGTGTAGGAATTGTTCATTATGTTCAGTGTTCATTATGCTATATTTTAAATTTTTTCCAACATTAAAAATATATGTTTTGTCTATGAAATGATTTCAAAGACTTGGAACCATTCAGTTATTGATATAAGTTACAGGCAGATGCTGGTATGAAGTTATGATGCTGGAAATATTTTTTTTTTAAGGTTTTTTGAGACAAGGTCTCGCTTTGTGGTTCAGGCTGGCCCTGAGCTCAGCCTCAAACTCACATCACAGCAATTCTCCTGCCTCTGTCTTCCGAGTGCTGGGATTACAGGCATGAGCCACCACGCCTGGCACTGTGGTATGTGGTACTGGTTGCTGCTGGGGTGAGTCTTCACACCCAGTATTGTTATGTGGTTATCGGGGATCGAACCCCGGTCCTTGCATTTGTAAGACAGGCACTGGAACCACTGAGCTATATCCCCAGCCCTGGAAATATTTTTATTAGTTTTAAAAAATCAAAAGTAACTGTTTTACCAAGTTTTTCCCTAAAGGAGCACTGGATCCAACATTTTGAGGCTCATTTTATAATGTGATGAGATTGGTACAACTTAAGATTCTGCATTCAAACTATGGTAAAAATAAATAATTCTGGGTGGGGTTTTTTTTTGTGTGTCTGCCAGGAATCAAATTCGGGATCTTGCACTTGAGGCAGGTGCTGGAACCACTGAGCTAAATCCCTGGCAAAAATAAATAATTCTGAGTTTTCCTAAATTTGAAATACAATGCATGAGCTAGCTTAATTCTTTTCACAAGAGATAAATTAGGAAACTATATTTGGTAACCTGCAGGAGTTTGATGAATCATACAGGACTGAATACTTAACAGATGTATGACCACAGAACATATTTCAGTACTGCCCCCATAACACTGTCCACTGGACAATTCACCTACGAAAGAAATCTATACATATACAGGGCCAAGTTTGGCAGAACCATCAGTGTCCCATCAAAACTATACAAGAAAGTATAAAACTGACCAGTATAAGCTGGACATGGTGGTGCCTGCCTATAATCCCAGTGCTCTAGAGGCTGAAGCAGGGGGACTGCCATAAATTCAAGGCCCGACTGAACTACACAGAGATCTTGTCTCAAACAAACAAAAAATGACCAGCATGACTGGGCATAGTAGCATATACTCAGGAAACTGAAGCTGAGGGATTTCAAGATTAAGGGAAGACTGAGCAATTTAGCAAGATCTTGTTTCAAAATTAAAACTTTAGGGCCAGGGATATAGCTCAGTGGTTCTGGCACCTGTCTTGCAAGAGCAAGGGCCCTGGGTTTGACGCCCGGTAACCACATAACAATACTGGGCGTGGAGACTCACCCCAGCAGCAATCAGTACCACATACCACAGTGCTGGGCGTGGTGGCTCACGCCTGTAATCCCAGCACTTGGGAGGCAGAGGCAGGAGGATTGCTGTGATGTGAGTTGGAGGCTGAGCTCAGGGCCAGCCTGAACTACAAAGCAAGACCCTGTCTCAAAAACCTAAAAAAAAAAAATTAAATTAAATTAAATTAAAACTTTAAAAAAGAGCTAGGGATGTAGCTCAGTGACAGAGCACTTGTCTAATATTTGGAAAGCTCTGGCTTCAGTTCTTAAATACAAAACAGCTAAGGAAGTGGGTGAGTGGAATTCCAGTAATGTGGGAACTCCAGTAACTACGAAGGAGTGGAGTTGCCTGTCCCCAAGTTCCTAGGCCACTGGGACTGGATGGTGTGCCTTCAACTGGAGCTCTGGGGAGACTGATGCAGGCGGGCACCATGAGTTCGAGGCCATCCTGGACTATCAAGTTCAAGACAGTTTAAAAAAAAAGTCATAATGCTTCTTGCATAAGTATTATTCACATTATTGTGTGAAACTGTGTCTATGACTACCTATTTTTGTCTCTGATTCCCAAATGGAAGCAATTGGGAAAAGCATTTGGAATACTGAATTTTGAAGACATATACTTTGTTAGGCTCCTCTAAATGAGAAATTGTGAGGGTTTTTGAACAGACTGTGTCTTATTTCTAAACAAAAAAATTATCAAAGTTTCAGCTGACAAATATAGTTAGACTTAGTATTACCTAAATATTTATAATCAACTTATGAAGAGTAAGATTCCAGTCCATGATTGGTTGACTGTTGCTTTCTCATCTGTGGCTAGACAATAAATACATCATGATGGAAACACATAGTGGGAGAAGCTGCTTCCATCATGGCCAGGGATTAAGGAAAAGGGACTGGGTTCTACTGTCCTTTTCAAGGTATGCCCTAACAACTCCAAAACCTACCAATGGCCTCTACCTTTAAGTTTCTTTTTACCACATCCTAATAGCAGCAAGCTGAGAAGCAAGCCTCTAACACATGGGTCTTTGGGGGACAGTCAAAATCCAAACTATAACAATTTCTGTGGAGTCTTACTATGAGGGGGAACCCCAGGAAAAAAACGGTATGGGCAAAGTTTCAATACTTCCTACTTTAAAGGTGGGGAGCTGGCCCCCACTGAGAAAGCATGTAATATAAAAGCGTCCCCAAAAGAAGAGTAACAGAGGCAGCCTGATCCTTTACACAAGCAAGAACCAGGAAGTGCAGGGACTCAATACACACATTAATAGAGTGACTCAAGACATTTGGAAAATCTTATGGAGAGGGGATTTAGCTCAGTGATTCTGGCGTCTGCTTGGCAAGAGCAAGGTCCCAAATTGGACCCCTGGTACCACACATTATCACAATGCCAGGTGCGGTGGCTCATGCCTGTAATCCCCAGCACTCAGGAGGCAGATAGGAGGATTGCTGTTGAATTGAGGCTAGCCTGAACTACATAGTGAATTCAGGGCCAGTTTGGACTATAAAGTGAGACCCAGTCTAAAACTAAAACAAACAAACAAACAAACCTTTGAAGGAGTCATTATACCAACTATCCATCTAGATATAACATGGCATCTGGCAACCATACTCCCAAACTCTTCAGGGAAATTAAATACTGTTCTCATTGGTTCCAACAGCTGATAGAAACTGCAGGCATTTTAGCTGAGATTGTATTTTAAGCTCTTGGCCTTCCATTCCAGTTAAAAGATCCCTGAGTTTCTCACAATCAGCTTGAACTTCCAAAATCTGTTTAATGGCAAGGAAAAGTTGAGGTCTGGAATAATCCTAGTATGTTAGTCACTTTGACCAGTATAAAAGAAAGGGTCTAGACTGGATGATAATAAAGTTCTCGGAAATAAATTAGTCACTATAAGACTGCTATCTTAACAAACTACAACAAAGCAACCTTCTAGTTTGCACTAGAAATTATCTGGTTGTTTACAGAGGATATGTGACTAAGGCTGACCCCAGAATTTTGTCTTTCACATTTCATTTTAAAGCCAAGCCTCACAGACTGTTTTTTAAGTAATCTTTTCTTATCTAGAAAAAAAAAAAAAATTGAGTGGGTGTAGTACTGGGAATAGAACTTTGGCCCTTGTGCTTCCAATACAGGTAGCACTCGATCTAAATCCCCATCTGTGGTCATCTTTTCTCATTCTTGTAAGTTTTAGAAATCTTTTCTTCCAAATTCCATGCATATGACATTGTAGACTGTGCAGCTTCTCACTGGCTAAGTCAGGACTCTGCCAACGAAGCTTCTCACCTGGAACTACCACTGCCCTACTCTTGTTTTCCTGCCTAAGTTTCTTCCCAGACGTCACCTTTTAACTCAGTAAAAGCAGTTACTTTCCTCTCTTCACCAGCCCAAACCAATCTGCTTTTGCCCTATCCCTTGATGTTTTCTGAGACATGACTCATAGAAGACATAACAGAGGCAGTTACTAAACCACCTTTGGAATCTGCACTGAGGAATGGAAAGCATCACCTACTCTGTCCCTAACCTTACAAATTCCTAAGCGTTTCCACTGGGATTCAATCAGTTCAGTCAACAATCCAGAAGCTAGGTCTCTTCTGAGAGCCAAATTCCAGGTAGAATGAAAAAGGAAAATTTCCTAAGCACAAGAAGTACAGCACCTTCAACTACCTCCATTTAAATTTTCTATTAAGATACACCAGAAATACACAGCACCAATGTCTCCATGATTTAACATGCTTATTTCTCATTCTCATAATCCATTACAGGTCTGGGGACTCTAGAACAACTGCCCTTCATGAGGACTCAGCACTCAACTGCTTGATCTCATGACTGCTCTGTAACAAACTCTATGTTTTTGTCTTTCATTTGCTATGGTTTCAGTCTAGGTACAGTGGCTGGAACATGCTAGAACCTCAAATTAACTCAGTGAATATAACATCAGGGAGAAATCCCTATAGGTCCTAGAAGAGGTAGAATCCTAAGGTCTAATACTAAGAGGCTGCTATACATGTCAGTAATGGCTCATCTTTAAAAATACTTTATATATTATCAAACAAAATTGCCGAGAGAGCTTCAGACCATGAATTTAGGTGGTTCTTGTAACAAATAATATAAAGTACTATACCAAGGATCGCCAGGGATTTGGCTCAAGTGGTACTGAGCCTATCTTAGAAGCACAAGGGCCAGAGTTTTACACCGAGTACCTCAAAAAAAACACAAAAAACAAAACAAAAAAAAAACCAAGGATCAAATCATTCAGCATAACCACCACCACAAGCACTCAACTCAAGACTACAGCTATAATAGCCACATACACATTTGCTTTAGTCAGCTCACCCAATTTATTGGGAAGCAAAGGAAAGGAAAAGAATACTTATAGACTGTGCCTCTACTATGGACCAGGCCCCGTTTTAGGTACTATATTTTCAGCAGTTCATCAACTTTGCAGAATAAAACTGAGTTAAATGTTATTTCTATTTTATAGAGAAAATGAAGACTTTCAAGAAAAACGGGAGAAGAACCAATCAAGAAAGAGAAATGTTTCTTTATTTTTACTTTTTTTGAGACAGATTCCACTTTGTAGTTCAGACTGGCGCCAAACTCACCATGTAGCCCAGGCCTGCCTCAAACTCACAGCAATTCTCCTGCCTCTGCCTCCCAAGTGCTCAGATTACAGGCATGAGCCACTACACCCGGTAAGAAAGAGAAATATTTCAAAACTAGAATAAAATACAACATAATCTTATTCAGGGTGGTTAGGCAGGTCAGCGTAGTTACAAACTGATCCTATTTACCCTGACTTCATACCTGACAGATGCAACTAAGCTAACAAATCCTCTAGCAAGCGGGTCTTAGGATGTCTATGTAACTCTCTGAGCCTTAGCTTCTTTTATAAATGACTTACAAGAAATAACTTCTTTAACTTCTTTCCTGGTATACCTAAAATCCCCAGCTGTAAATTACCTGAGTCATTATTGCAGCTCACAGCTGAATTATAAGAAAATCCATATGCTACAGACTATTCACAATCTATCACCTGAGACTGCTATAAATACTGTCCTGGATAGAACAGACAGGTAGACGCAGCATATCAGTTTTCATTTTAAGACAAAACACAAATGTTGATTTGCCTATTGTTACTTAATAATGACCATCAGTTCTCAAATTTTTCCTTTTGGGTATTCACTTTCCTGACTAGATATTCAATATCTATATTAAGTAACCAACAGAATGCTGCCTGCAGTATACACATTCTAGTTTTCATACAAATATAACTCAATCTCAATGACAAAATCCAAATTAAAAAGTAAACAAAATCCATAGGAAATTGAAACTAAAACCCTGTAAGTATTTTTCATGCTTTGGGTAAATACTAACATTTGTGGCTGGTGTATCCTATTGACATTTTGAGGTAAGACAAAAATCTAGTTTCTTTTATTGCAGAAAATTCTTTACATCTAATATATATCCATGGCTACAAATTCCAACCCGTTTCCGTATGATCTCATTAGAGATGTTTTGCATTTCCTAATCATCACCAATGAGACATAAAACAGTGCATTATTAGTTGACTTGGCAGAGTATTTAGTGATGAAATAAATTTTTTCATCACAGTAAAAATTATGTTAATAGGATTCAAGAGCTCAAATTGCTAAAAAGTTCAAGAAGGAACTCAAATGACGTCCAACTTTGTGAACAGTGTCCAAAGTCAAAGTAAGACAGAAACTACAATTTAGCCACTAGAAAATTTTCTAGAATTCATCTCCAACAAAGACTACTGAAACTGATTGGTAAGCCTACTATTCTGAAGACAATGATTTGCAATTAGACATAGATACACGTTTTTTGTCTTGGAAGACTAGCCTATAAATATGTCTATCATGTACATTCCAGAGTCGGAAGATTAGTGCAAAAGCAACAATTATTTACTTCTATTACCACAGAAGACCAATCAGCTACACTTGTAATTTGAAATTAAAATCACTATTTTTCTAATAAGCACAATCCTAAAACAGCCTTTCCCTTACTCAGAATGCTCCTAGGACAGTAATGTCAGAACTTTTAGAGCTTTCAATAGCAAATAGGCCACTGTGGCATGTGTGCCATAGGTTTGCCTCCACTGTCTTAGAACATCTTTCTTGCAAAGGAACTCTAACAGCTCAAAGTAAAAAAAGAAAGTAGTAAGACATTTTTACTAACATTCAACCTTGACTCCCTTTTGTGAAACAACACACTTATACCCCCAAATTTTCCAAAGATGAAGAACTTCATGCTTCATGATTCTGTACATTTTTTTATCATTTTCACTGTAAAGCTCCATTTTTTGAATTTCTTCAGAATGAGGACATTAAACACACTTTCCTTCATCGATGGATTTTCTGGTGTCGAAGAAGACTTGATCGCCTGCTGAAGTTTCTCTTGCATATATCACAGCTGTAAGGCTGCTCACCTGTGTGAGTTCTTCGGTGTTTAATAAGGTGAGAATTCTGACTGAATTTTTTCCCACATTCATGACATGTAAAGGGTTTCTCACCTGTGTGAGTTCTTTGATGTGTATGAAGATTTGTATTCTGACTGAAGCTTTTCCCACACCATGAACATTTATATGGTTTTATTCCTTGGTGTGTTGTTAAGTGCTTATTAAGATCTGAACTCCACCTAAACCTCTTCTCACACTGTGGACACTTATATGGTTTCTCTTCAGTGTGAATTCTTTGGTGCTTGATAAGGTCAGAGCTAACTCTGAAGCTTTTCCCACATTCCTGGCATTTAAAAGGTTTCTCTCCTACAGAGTCTTTTTTGTGAAGATCCATAAGCTTCAGCAACTCTTGTTTCCATGTTGAAAGTTTCTTTCTTTTCTTCACTGGGAAATCTTTGTGCCATTTCCCCACTCTGTGCATATCATTATGATTTTCTTTGTTTGTTGTTTGCTGGGGAACATTCACTTTGGCCTTTTTTGATACTATGGCTTTTGTTGTGTGTATTTCTAAGGCAGAAAGGGATACAGACTGATGATGTTCAGTGTCATTTCTTAGCTTTAATTCTGTTGGGATAAACATAAGAATTAGCTACACGTATCCCAGAGCAATAAAATCACAGGAATGCAAAGAAAAATTCAATGATTAATTTTTTTTAAAAAGGCAAGGTGGATGTGGTACCAAACATGCAATTCCAGCTATTTGAGAGGCTAAAGAGGAAGCATCACAGATTTGAAGCCAGCCTGGGCAACTTAGCATGACCTTGTCTCAAAATAAAAAGTAAAATGGCTAGGGAAGTAACTCAGTGGTACAGAACTTGCCTAGCATGGGCAAGGCCCTGGGTTCAACAGTAAGCAACACACATACACATATACCACCACAAACAACAACTATCACCACTAGAAAAACAGAATCTTACAATATAAATCCTTGTAAATGTGTACATCAAAGTACATGCCTCCTCCACTGATGGTGTTTTTACCTGTAGTCGACTCTCTGGGATTGTCTTTGAAATCCAAAGACCCTTGAACCCATGGCTCTTCCCCTTGTTCTAGACGAGAGATCACTTTAGGTTTGGGGAGCCCGAATAATGCTGTGCAAGAGAAAACATTAGATCAAGGATTATTAACTTGTCAGTCCTAATTTCAGACTCTTCAAGAAGAATAAGATACTTTCATAGTTACCCAAACGATGAACAGATTCCCAGATGCAAAAGTATCATATTTTCACTATACTGCATGCAACATAAGTTGAACATGCAAAGCGAGAAAACATGCAAAGCAGAGAAATAATCTCCAAGGTGATCAATGAAAACATCAATCAGTGCACATTTTCCTTCTTCTGCCACTAAGAATGCTGCATTTCTGACCAAGGTAGAAAACCAAGCTGCAGAGGCTGATAAAGATAGGCTGGTTAGTAACTCTTAAGAGGATTTATCCTGAGTAAGACTAGTTATAAGGGGCCAGGGATATAGCTCAGTGGTGCCACACCTGTCTCATAAATGCAAGATCCTGGGTTTGATCCCCCGTACAGGGAGGCGGGAAGGACAGAGGATAGACTAGGTATAGTGGAGTCAGTGTCAAGGACAATAGGTTGGGAGGTTGGGTATCATATGCACAAATGATTGCTGTCATAATTATAACTGCTCACGTAGCTTCTATTTATTTAGCACCAGGCCCTGGACTATGACAGATTTCTATCCCTTTTAAAAGTCGACTTCACATCCAGGAAGAAATGGATGCTTCTTGAATAGACTGTCCAGTATGGCAAGTATCTAATATTCATTCTTTCCATAAAAACTTATTGAGGCCATGGATATAACTCAATAGTACATTACATGCTTAGCAAGCAAGAGACCCTGGGTTCAATCCCCAATAAATAAATAAATATTTACTGGGTGGTTAGGATGTAGTAAGTACTGTTCCATGGGTTGGGGATATAGAGAGAAGGAAGTCAGAGTCTCCTGATTTCATGAAATTTATGTCCTATTAACATAGTCAACTTGTCAATAAAGTAATTTCAGGAAGATGTTTTGAAGAAAATTTAAAAAGTAAAAATAATTCTAAGATTCTAATCTTGAAAGCCTGTTTTAGATAGGGCTGGGTGGAGGTTGGTTTTTTTTGAGACTGGGTCCCACTTTGTAGTTCAGACTGCCCCTGAACTCACTAGGTAGCCCAGGCCAGCCTCAAACTCACAACAGTCCTCCTGCCCCTGCTTCCCGAGTGCTATGCTCACAGGCATGAGTTTCCACGCCCTGCACTGTGGTTAGTGGGGATCAAACTTGGGACCTTGTGCTTGCCAGGCAGATGCTGGAACAACTGAGCCAAATCCCTGGCCCTGGAGGTCTTTTTTGAGAAAGGAGTATTGGAGCAGAACTTA
>PVIR01036071.1:0-16046 GCA_004026965.1 Petromus typicus
ATCTAACTCTCTCCCGCACTAAGTATGTGTTGGCTCAGTCAAAACCAGGCCTCATACAGTCAGACTCTCTAACCCAAGCTGAAATTCTTCGGCAATGAAAAGAAGTTAATCACGCTGACTTCAAGCAGGTATACAAGCGATCGACTCATTGGCTTTTTCGGTTTCTCTTCCCAGTACAGAACAGATGTGAGTTTCGCATCTCTTCTTATCAACAACGTCTCATGGAGAAGTAACCCCTTGAAAATCTGTTGATATGGACCACAGAACACAATTTGAGATGGGAGTCTGCACCAAAGATAAAACACTCTTTCTAATCTCCTAAAGGAAAGGAGAATTTTCTGTATGTGACTTTTAGTCATCTGCATTAATGTTGAAAAGATAAACTGATGGGAAGGTTATGTGTGCGCTTTAGATATTCTGGGCGCCCCTCTCCTGCACCCCACGGGAGATCAGCATCCGTCTGTTGGCAGTCAGGCCACGGGGTACAGAATTATCAGGAAGGAGGGAGATAAGAGACAGACGTGAGGTCGGTCTGAAAACCCATTATTTTCCCGATGCCCTGGAAATCTGTACACTTTGAGTGCGCCTTGGTATAACTGAAGCATTCGGCCGAATCCCATTTCAGCAAGACTGTGCCCCTTAGTACCAGCCTGAGAGTGAAAATTACCATACGTATTTTGGGTTTCAAACAGTGACTTTTTATTAACTTTGTAGATGTCAAAAGTCCTTTTTCCTACTGACTTTCTCAATCACTTAAACATCTGCCATAAGTGAAGAACACCAGCTATTGCAGAAGAAACAAGGAAGAAGGCTTGGACTACCAAAAGGACCCTGGGAGTCGCAGCGGTGATCCCCAGAGAAGAATGTTCATGTGAATAATTAACTGGGTGTTGGTGTGCTTGGCTACGATGGTACAAGGTGCCAACAGATTTTAAAATTAAAAATACAGAAAATCTACTTTCAAGAATTAATATATAGAAAAATGTCCAGGAATATCACTCAGTGGTGCTGTGCCTGCTCAATAAGTACAAGGTCCTAAGTTCAATCCCTGGTACAATAAAACAAATACACAAATAAAAACAGAACAACAACAAAAACATGTCAAGTGGTAAGAGCACAACCATGTGACCACAATCCTTCCGTGTGTTCACTATATGAATAAAAACTATACTGAAATACCTATTAGTGGCTGGTTAGTCAGATAAATGATGGTCACACCATCCGGCATAATAATCTGAAGTGGTTAAAAAATGTTAGGGAAAATCTGTGTCTGCTTATACCAGACATATTTCTAGGATCAGAACCACATTATAGTTGCATTTTATCTTATTTAAGTAATGCATTTATATGTGAATTCAAAACTTCTTCTTTTTTTTTTTTTTAAGGTTTTTTTGAGACAGGGTCTCGCTTTGTGGTTCAGGCTGGCCCTGAGCTCAGCCTCCAACTCACATCACAATCCTCCTGCCTCTGCCTCCCGAGTGCTGGGATTACAGGCGTGAGCCACCACGCCCGGCACCGTGGTATGTGGTACTGGTTGCCGCTGGGGTGAGTCTCCACACCCAGTATTGTTATGTGGTTACAGGGGAATCGAACCCGGGTCCTTGCGCTTGCAAGACAGGCGCCGGAACCACTGAGCTAACTCCCCGGCCCCGTGAATTCAAAACTTCTGACAGCAGAAAGAGCAAACACGAATTTGCCTTGGAAGATCGGATCCATGGTGTTACTTCAACCCTTCTCCTTATTACATCTTCATGTTGCTTTCAATTTATAGATACTTGATTATTTTTAGAACCATAAAAAACGTTCTTTGTATTTTGAAAGAGTGTTATATTCAACTGTAGATATATTTTGAATAATGACACTGATAAAAATTTCATGTGGGAATTTTATATTCCGGACCTATGTAACTATCAGAGTTAGCATCTTTTTATTAAATACGGAAATCACATATAACATACATATTACTAAGTCACAGGAAGTATCTAGCACACCCCATGTGTGTCCGGCCCTCACCATGTTTTTGACACACTGTCCCAAGCATCTTTCTTGGTGGCTGATAAAAGGCTATTTCTCATACAACCGACATTTAGTCTGCTTCTCCTGCACCGAGGAGGACAAGGACACCAGACGCCAGTGCTGCGCATCTCCGTGGCCCTGGAGAGCCCGGCCTCCCTGGCTGGCTAAGCAAAAGGGCGGATGTCTGCTAAGCCGAGCGGTCACTTCCTCAAGTAGCACAGAGTGGATTCAGCTCTCAGACAGGAATGGCTGCTTTTCCCACGAGCTGCGACGTGCAGGATTCTCCACGCTGCAGTGGGATCCCGGGTGACATCGCCAGTGTGGACAGATAGACCTGAAGAAACGCACCCCAGAATGACAGCAGGGGCAGACAGGCATCTGAGGCCCACTTGGGGAGTCTTTTCACTTTGGGGGTCCCCTGCTTAGAGACAAGAATACACACCCACACCCTGTGTGCGCGGCAGTGGTTCCAGCTGAGCCTGGTGCCACCTCCTCCCATACGAGGCCAGCAGGGCGTCTGCACCCTCTGCTCAAATGGTTTCTTCCACGGCCACACACAGCCGTCCACCGCAGGCAGCGTGCTACTCTTCTGCCGAGTCCTAACAGTTACTACCCACTGGTGCTTTTAGGGTCAGCTCCCTGCAGGGCACTGGCTTATGTTACACCACTCAGTTACCTCTCCTTACCCACAAGAAGGCTTGAAGGGAAAAAAACAAGCAGTCATCCTCGCCCAGCAGCTCTGGCAGCCCAGGCCTCAGGAGGAGGAGAGCTTCGACAGCAGGGGTAGGGGGAGGGGTTAAACACACAAGTCTCTCTGGTCCAAGGTGAGCTCTGCCTTCCCCAGAAGAGCCCTACGCTCATGTGCACAGCCTAAGCACAGAGGGCCCACAACAAGACTTAAAAATTCACGCAGATCCTTAGGCGAGAGTTTTGAGGGCAGCTAGACAGAAACAACAGTCACTTCCCCGATGGTGGAGGGAAGGCAAGATGACCCGGAAGACCGACAGCGGGGGAGAGGGGCTCAGAAGTTAGAAAACAACAGGCGCCTCTGGCTTCAGGACTCAGCAGACGGCGTTCAGAGCCCAACCATCCTGTCTTCCTCTGTCAGAGGAAGATGCCCTGGACCAGACAGACAGCATTTCCCTGCACTGATCAAAGTCGAGCACGCTCTAGAAGCACAGTTCCCAAAGCACCCCTTATGGCTGGCCTGCTGAATTCTCACACATTTCCTTCAGTCACAGTCAAGAGCAAAGCACTGCCTTTCAATATGATTTCACTTCTCCGTAAGAACCGCAAAGGAGAGAACATAATTTCACCTGAAGGATGTGCTGGGACAACTGTGGGAGGACACCGTCTGAAATACCCTGTAGAGCAAGTGGTACAGAGACACCAGACGCCCTGGGTCTGGTTCCCACAAACCTCTCTGTGAAATGCTCCCCAAACTAGAACCACGAAGCCACCCCTAGTCCAAACCTCGGACAGTCCACGCAGCGCCCTGCTTCAGCCGTGTGGCTGGCTGCCAGTCATCTGCACGGTAACAGAGGCCTCCGCTGACGTCCCCACAGGTTCATATTCAGACACCACTTCAAAAATCTGGTGTCATGAACTACTTTCATTAATTACAGAGGACCTACCAATTTATAGCCTTTGTAGTTCGTACCTGCAAGTACTGTGTATGCAGGGAAAATGGGAAACAATTGAAAAGACAAATGAAGGCCTCGGCATTTAGAAATGTGAATGGATTGTGCAGAATAAAGTATGGGTGTTCTGCAACATTGCTTAGCCCAGAAATATGAAGCAATACAAATGCTAATGGGACCGTATGCTATCTTGCAGACTCTACCGCACTGTTGGCTAACTGTTCACACGCAGAGGTCCTGTTGTCCTGAGAAACTTGCAAGGCAGGGCTCGAGTATCATTCCTTTTTTTAGCACCTACTCCAGTGCCAAGCATGCAGACGCTGCTGAATAAATCTCTGCTGAGTGCATAAACGCCTTCATATTACAGAGGCATAAAAGGGCATTTACTTATTTTGTGCTCAATGCAATCATGCTGGTGAGAATATTCAGCACCTGATTATGGAATGTCTGATGTAATCTATACCAAAATAAAGTTGGTTATTGAGCATGTTAAAGAAAATAGGGTGCTGGTCAGGAGTGGTAGTTTAGGGGCAATTAATTCGTTGCGTAGGTGGCATTTTCTCTTACCCCTCTCCTTCACTTAGGATCTCATCAGGAAACAGAAACCACACCACTAATTCAATTTCTGAAAATTTAATTCAAAGAACTGCGAAAAAGTAAAAGGGGACTGACTTCCAAACAGAGGAACAAAGAGGGTCTTAGCTTAGGGAAAGTAAATGCCGAGAGAGATCCTGGTCCCTAGAAAAGAGAGAATGAGAGGAGACTCGGGCCTCAGGAGAGGGCTCTCGGGCAAGCCGACCTTTAGAGCTCTGAAGAGGGCATGAGAGGAAGCTGGGGGGGTGCCGGAGAGGTCTACAGAAAGGTCCACCCGGCAGTGAGGACAACAGCTGGGCAGAGACCCAGCAAAGGAGCGTGTAGATGCTGGAGTTTATTAGAAAGCACAGCTCTAGTCGGTGGACTTACTCATATTTTGGGTAGACGAGCTGGGCACGGGGGGCATCCACCTGTTAGGGAAGAAAGCTCTGTAACAAGCCCACTGCGCCAGTTGTGAGAGCTGCTCAGTGCTACCGGGCCCGCTGCTGCAGACCCTTGGAACTCATGACCCCTGTAGCACTGTGACCATTAACTGATGTGTCAACTTGACTAAGAAACGCTCAACAGAAATGGATCAGCATAGTTCTTTTCTTTTAAATGGAGTTTCCTGGTACATTTTAGGTATATGTTATGATCACTAAGAATTTGTATACGTTATTTCTTGATTTTTATTTTTTCCTGGATCAGCACAGATCTGGGTCCCACAGTTTTGAGGGATTTACTGAAGACAAAAGAACCGCTCTAGGTCAGCCTGTTGTCCAAATGGTATAAAGGGGAAACTAAGCAAGAAGCTCTCTTCAGAGGAGCTCCAGTCTTGGGCTTCACATTAGACACTGTCTCCTGGCTTCCAGCCCAGACTCTTCAGCTGCCACCACAGATCCTTTGGCCTCCAAATATTCCATAGGACACTACTTGAGCTCCGGGCTCCTTCAGATCTAGTGCATGGACGGACAGACCTTTCCTACTCTTCTGAACTTGACTCTTTGGGTGGCCACTGTAAGCCATCCTTGTAAATCTTGTATATTTGTCTATCTTGCATTAAATCTGTTTCTTTGTGAAGTACTGACTGATACCAACTTTGGTACCAGCAGTGGAAATGCTACAACTGTACCTGACCATGTGCTTCAGGAACTTTTGCAAATGGCTTGCTGGAAGAGTTTGAAAACATTTGGAAATGCCAGCTGAAGAAACAGCCCTGAAATGCTTTAAGCTGCACTTTATGGGAGATTTTGGTCAGAATTCAAAAGACTGGCTAATACAACTACAGCTGGTATAGACCTGTCTCAAGAGATTTCAATAAAAAACAAGGACTACATCAGCTGTTGGACTCCAGACCACGTGTGTTTGTTACCCTTTGGCAGAAAAATCTGTCTGCATCTCGCTCGTGTTCAGACTTTGTCTGAGACTGAGATTAAAGGCAGAAGACTAATTAATCTTGCAGAAGAAATTTCAAGGTGGTTTAATGTTGAGGCAGTGGTTTGGCTACTGCTGGAGTCTTTTAGCCATGGCTATGTTGAGAATCAAGAGCAAAAGGCCCAGCAGAATAATTTAAATTGCTTTGAGTTTGGCCATGGAGGAAGCTCTAGTAAAGTTGCAGACTGTATAGATGGAGCACAGGAAGATTTGGCTGCTGAGAAAGAAGAGAACCATAGAAAAGATGGCACCAGCACATCACAAGAGCCAGGAGGACTCTGGCCTTTGCAGCTTCAGAGTTGCAGAACTGAAAAAGACTTACCTTTGAGAAGAAGGTCCTAGGGCACGGTGTTCCAGAATGGTGGCAGCAGAGAAACTGTTCCTCAGGACTGGGTTCACAGTGCTCAGTGATCTAGGCACTTGGGTCTTATGACCAAGAGAGAAGGAAGCCTACTCAACGCTCCAGCCAACAGCAGACCCTGGCATTATCCTCATGGTGCTGGGATTGGGCAGATACAGAATGAAAGAGCAGTTGTCCAAGAAGGCTTCCACCCAAGTTTTAGAAGGTCTGGGAGGCCAGGCCAGGCAGTGTGCCTCTGAGAGGGTAGCGTGTGAAGCTGTGTATGAAGCTGAAGGTGCAGTGGAGACCCTGGAAGTCTGGAGAACCCAGGGACAAGGGCTGTCTAAGGAAAAGTGTAAGGAGGTAGCACAGCTGGCCACAAGAGCGGCCATGGCAGAAGCTCCAGCCATGTGCAGTGCCAGGCCAGAGCCACCTAAACCCTTTGCAGTTCATTTGCATCTGCCCATAGATTTCCTGGATGCTGAACGTGGAACTGCAAGACTTAATTTTACCCTCCTGGAGTCTGGATTTGTCTTGGTCCTGGTCCTTTCTATCTCCCATTTGTACCTTTTGCAATGGGAATGTTTATTATGTGCTACTGCATGCCACAAGCGTTTAACTTTGTTTTCATTTGTATAGGACCTCAGAACTAAAGAGTATGCCTTAAATCTCAGAGGAGATGATAGACTCGGACTTTTTCAGACATGCTGACGATATTAGGACTTTGGCAACTCTTAGAGATGGACTCTTTGCATAAAGAGGTGCACAGGAATCTTTTGGAAGGCCAGAGTGGAATGTGATAGCTTGTGTCTAGGTGTCCCCTGAAGCCTCATGTAGTCAAGAATGGGGCTCTACCCAGGTGGCTGGACCTAGTGTTGTGATGCTGGGATTAAGGAAGCCCCACCCTGGGTGTGGATGGCACCACCCAAAAGGCAGGTACATGGAAGGGAAGGGCAGGATGCTGCTGCTGCTGTCCTTATTTTTCCATGGACAGTTTTTCCTCCTTGATGACCTTCTGCTATGTTGTGTCACTAGGCCTTGGCACCAGCTGACTATGGACTGACACTTCTACGAACTGTGAACTACAATAAAGCTTTCCTCTAATGTTGGGTGTTGGGTACTCTGTCTCAGCAACAAAAAAAGTAACTAAAACAAGAAGCAGGGTCAGAAACACCATAGCTCCAAAGTGCTCATTAGCACCCTCTGCAGAAGGACCCTAACATTGCACTAGCTGCCAAAGGAGAGCCAAGCACTGGGTCGATTCCAGCCTCACAAGGCTGGGCAAAGAAAGTTGAATTTAGCTGAGAGACAGCAATGGCTAACTGCAAGTTTTCCCCTGGAAAGCTTGTGTGAGAAGGGAGAGACTTCCATGGTTTACTGCCAACAGCTACTAAAGCTTCTATAAGGCACTGACTAAAATCTCTTTCTACCTGTAGTAAGGGTGAGAAAACCTTAAGAACTTAGTATGATAGATGGCACGCGTAGGTGCTCAAACAGAAATGTAATGGATGGATGAAAGAATGGAGACTGAATGAACAAATATTTATCTTTTATTTTGATCCATAGCTCTGGACAGTGTGACTGTTAGCAATATACAGTCACCAGATATGTCATCAGCATGTTTTTTTTCTTACAAGATCAGTAAGAAAACTTTCACTGTAATACATACTGTATTTTACTCAGAACTCAATTCACATGAAAATTTTCCAGTGTGCTCTTCATCTCTGCTGTGCAATGGTATTTATAACAGAAATAAACATTTCTTGAAATAAGCAGGTTATTATTTGGGGCTCGGTTACATTTTGGGTCATAGAAAGCCATCTTCATTATGCTTTGGGTTTTAACAGTATTTCACACATTTTTATGCAGAAGTATAAGAACATACCTACAGCAATCCAGAAGCTTCCTCTTTTGAAAACCTAAGGATACACAAATCTCAACTTAAACTAGAGGAGAGCAATCATTTCACAGAAGTTCGCTCACGGCAGCAGTGACTTACACAGAGATCTCGGTATCTGTCCCCATGACGCACCCAAGAACCTGACTTCGCCGACTGCTTTCTGACTGAGACACATCCACCGCAGCACGCTGACTATGGAAGTGAGACATACAGGCCATATGTCTGCAATTTCTATTTCTACAACAAACTGTTTCACATTTCTCTTCTTCTCAGACTTAATTGGAGCACCTTGAACATCTCTAATTTACAACTAGGAGAGATTCTGGTTTAACACAGGAAATCAAGTTTTTAATGTTGAGAATTGCTTGACACTGATATTTACAGAGGTAATCAAGAAAAGATAGATGAGCCAAGCATGGTAGCACACAAATGTAATCCCAGCACTTGGTAGGCAGTGGCAGGAGGATTGCCACGTGTTCAAGGCTGGCCTGGGCTATGCAGTGAATTCAGAGATAGCCTCAACTCCATAGTGAGACCCTGTCTCAAAAATAAAAAAGAAGGAGAAGCATACATAGGTACTACTTCTCTGTTTTATATGGTTCTGGCATTAATGTATATTACCAGATTGAGCCTATGGGGATGATATGATCCCTAAGAGGAGATTGGGTGTAGGACATACACCCCAAGATATTCAGGACAACAGAAACAGACTAAATCCAGGTGATCTAATCTACACAACTGCTACAACCTGAGGCACCTTTGTTAAACTGCTCTGTGAAAGCGTTATCTATGTGTAGTGAAGCGAACAGTTTTACCAAAGACATTATATGGTCACTAACCGGTGGCCTGAGGAGGCTGGGGTGCAGCTCAGCATGCCAGGGGCCTGGATTCCATCCTCAGCACCACAGAGGTCTTCTAGTGACCACAGCACTAGAAGACAGTCACGGACAGGTGTCCCAGGGCAGACCTTCATTCCTGCACACCTGACCGAGTTCTCCTCTCCCCTCACTTCTGGCCAGAGTCCAGACCTCACAGAGGGCGCCACTGACTAGTGTCTGCTGAGCACCTCGCAGTGAGTGACCTCATGAGAAGATGGAGCCCAGGAACATGGAGAATGTCTGCTTACCACGTGCTGGTGACCATTCCTGACCCGTCTCCACCACAGCAAGGCTATTAAATGAAGAGAAAATCTGCTTGGGTCTCCTCTTTTTGTTTTGCAGTACACAGTACATTTTTAGCTGAGAGATGACACAGGTTGAGTAATCCTTATTTGAAATGCTTGTGACTGGAAGTGTTAGATTTTTTTTGTTAAGACTTTGGAGCTTTTACATAGTCATAATTCATAAGACATCACGGTCACAGCATAAAAGTTTACACCTGAAATGCATTTCTGCTTCATGCACACGTGACAGCCTGCAGGTAATTTTATGGTTCTTCAGTGTATCGAAGCTTGACTACAAACCAGTCTTATGACTTCAGGTGCAGAGTTTTCAACCTGAAGTGTCACATCAGTGCTCAAAAAGGTTTAAATTTTGGAACATTTTTAATTTGATTCTCCCATATCTCCAGTGTACATACCTGTGTGTGTATACTCAGATTCAATAGGACTACCATAAAATAAAATTCGGGGAGTTTGTTTCAGATGATTGTAGAGATAAGTAATTGTGATATGATGAAGTCTTTGCATTTATTAAAAAAGATACTAATACACTCTACATTTATCATGTTACCCTAGAAAGTAATCCTATTAGAAACCTTCATGTTAAATCACAGATTGCATCTCGCATGGTGAATGCCATATCCTAAGCAATGTTCACTAAACATTTATTAAATGGATTAATAAACTAAGAGCAAACCAGGAGACCAACGCTGAACTATGAATGTCGGGCATTTATTCCTGGAAAACTGACCAGCTCCTGATTCCCGAATTATACTCCAAGATTTCCATGCTGTCTCAGCAACCGCAGAATGTGCGAGCTGCCAATTTGCAACTGCCAAAATTGGACCACCGCACCCCCCACGCTGAGCCTCTCCCGCCACGTCCCACTCCCTAAGCCAGTTTCTCGTTCACCAGAGTTAACTTCCTCAGTCTCCCATCCATGGGGAATCTTCTAGTCTTCAATGCCTCACTGGGCAAATAGATTAACATATATCCAAAGGGAAGTGAAAATGAAATTACAGCTTTCCATGGTATGGCTATATTAGGAAACTTTTACTCTCTTATTGACAGTATGGTTTTATAGTTGTTGATTTTTGTTGTATATATCAGAAATTCATTTGCAGCAACACTGTTAATAGCAATCTTAACTTTTCTTAGTTTTATATCCTAGAAAAAATTGTGTCAAAGCATAATAAAACTATGACAGTAATTAAACCAAATCACAAACCACAACATTAATATAGCTACTGCCGTTGTTATAGATGCCCTGAAAATACAATGAACTTCCCCCTTGACAATCACTAAACATGTTATTTGTATTAGTGTAGCTGAAGTCATAAATATCTGTGGACAACTATTTCATTCCCCCATATCATGCTACTGCAATGAAATTCCCAGATCCATCAATAAGAAACATAGCTACTTAGCCAAGCGTGATGATGCACACACTTGTAATCCCATCACTGGGGAGGTAGAATCAAGACGATCCTAAATTCAAGTCCAACCTCCATGACTTATCAAGTCTCTGTCTCAACATTTTTTTTTTTAACTTAAGAAGTTAAAAAGGCCTGGAGATGTAGACCAATGTGAAGGCTTGGGTTCAATCACCAGTACCACATGCATACATAGACAGACAGACAGACAGACAGAAGGGCAGAGACAGGCAGATACTATTCACAACTCCAAAATGACTTTGCCTTTTCAGCTAAGATGTTTTTTGCCCGAACTATACTGCTTAATAATAAGCTATTTGTCATATAACCAAGACATACAAATTGTAGAAAATTAGTAACAATCACGGGCAAACTACAAACAACAAACCAACGTACAAATTTATCCTATCACATATAGATAAATACCCAGTGTTAGGCTTTTGGTTAACAGATGTCTAGGGTCTTGTCCAGTTAAGTGTTGAAAGGCTTTGCTCACCAGCTGCAAAGGAGAATAGCACAGGTAACCTCATGGCCGCTAAGGGACCCATGCTACCATCCCTGCACACACCAGACCACATTTCTCCACAGACACTGAAACTGTAGTGAAACCACCCCAAGGAGCCCGGCGCACAAGAGGGGCTTCCCCGTAACCAGCCAAGTGAGTGGCTGCATGAATAAAGGAAGGATGCCAACCAAGAAAGACATACACACGGCACACAGCTTCTGATCAGGACCGGGGGGGCTCTGCTGATGTGGCCGGAGTATGCAGCCATGATGGCCTGGTTTTACGTCAGCGGAAGAAGGTCTTCACTACAGTTTGGAAATCTTGGAGTGCACTCCTGGTGCTGGGATTCAGATCTTCAAAGTCCTCCAAAGCCCACACTTTGGTCTGTGGAGTACTGGGAAGTGACAGAACCTTGAAGAGCGGGCCCGTGATGAAGGACTTGGTTCCCTGAGATGTGCCTGGGACGGGGACTGACTCTTGTGTCTCTCTGCTTCTCCACCATGAGGTGAGCTGTTTTGCTCTCCCACAACCTTCTGCCATGATACACTGCCTGCCCCTGGCTTCCACACTGGAGCCGGCTCACTGCGGACTGTGTTCTCTATAGCGCTGGCCCAAAATAAGCCATTTCTCCTTACAAGTTAATTATTTCAGGTATTTTATCATAGTGATAAAAAGGTGACTAACACAACTAGTGATATTCAAGAGACTTTAAGACAAACTCATTACGGAGAAAATTTAACCATATTCTTTCTTTACACCTGGGTCAGGAAAGTTTATAATCTGAAGAGGCCAAAATTATTGGTTCTTCCTTTCTCAACACCCTTCCAGAAACACTACATTGGCAAAAGTTAGATAAAGAGTTTCACTCCCTGGACACATTAGGTCAGATAGACAGTCTGGCCTGAAACTGGCTGTAGACTTGATGCTTTAGTTACTTCCTTGTTGCTGACACACAATACCTGACACCCAAAACTTTAGAAGAAAAAGTCTAGTTCAGATTGTGGAGGTTTCAGCCCCTAGTCAGCTGGCTCTAAGACAGGGTGGGATGGCAGAGGGGAAAGAGCCTGCGGCATGGCAGCCGGGAAGCAGGAAGCAGGGAGGAGGAAGAACGTTACCCTTCCAGCCTATCCCCACCCCACAGGGACCCACCAGGCTTCATTTTCCAACATCATGCCCAGCTATAAAGCTATCAGCGAACTAACCCAGTATCACCCACCCATGAAGCAGCCACCTCACCAGGCCCCACCTGTAGCCACATGAGGCTTTGAGGGAACATTCAGAAATAAATATTAACATCTGATAACAGATATATTCTAGGAACAAAAACCCAAACCTCCTCTCTTGGAAATGCAGGTTTCACAGCAGGTATGCAGTGCTGGAAAAACAATAAAATACTAAAAATAAGCCTGATATTCTAGATCTTGAACTCACAACACTGAGCAATTAGGAGAAATGGCATAATGTTGACTGCTTTTGTTTCAATTATGATTTTATTGCAACAGGGATCTGCAGCTGATGGTGAGAACAGCAAGTAAGAGAAAATATAGCCCAACTCATGAGCAACTGTTTATGACATGTAAGCAGCTTCACATTTTGAGTCAAACTGTGCACTCACATCACAGCTGCCAAAGCTGTGTGGACCACCACACGCTTCTCATCCGGGGAGGGGCCCAGCTGCCCACTTCCGCCTGTCCCTGATGCTGGTGCGCCCGGATTCTCCAGCACCAGGTGTGATCATAATGCACAGGGAGAGATCCTGCCACCTGGCCTGGGCCCCTGCTCTATCCACCATCTGTTACAAAATGATGCCAGAAGGACAGGCAGAGCATCCCAAGAGCAGGAGCAGGCCCCCAGGCTTGCGATCTCTTCTGGGGACCAGGGAGAGGGGACACACTGGACAGACATTACATGCTCACTCTGGGACGGCCTTTCCAGGAGCATTAGGGCTACAGTGACAGGAGGGGGAGCAACCGAGCACAGGCCCAGAACCTACGCTGTCCTGTCCTCCTACAGGGGATTCTAGCCCAGCAGTTGGGAAAGGAAGAGAAACACCGCTGAGCACGTGCCAAGCTGGACAGGGTGGAGGACGGGGTGCCTGAGCCCTCCCTCGAGAGCTGGCTTTCGTGGACACAGACTTGGGGGGAGCAGTGTGAAGGGTGGTCGTCTCACACTTGGCGTCACACTGGGACAGAATCCAAAGCGCCACAAGAAGGCGGCAACCTGAGGCTGAAAGCCCAGCAGCCAAGGACTCAGAGGAAGGAAACTCACTCAACAGCAGCATCCATGGAGCACTGGCTCTTTAACAAGTGCCTGGGACAAAAAGTCAAGGAGGACAGAAGAAAAGCACGTTGCTACAAAAGATGGGCCAGCAAGTATGGCCACAAGGCTTGCGAGTGAATTCCTCTTTCGATGGGAGTGCGTGGACATGGAGATCAAACCAGGGCTTCTCACTGAGCTACATCCTTTGCCCCTTTGGGACAGTGTCCTGTAAGCTGTCCAGGCTGGGCTCCAACTTGTCATCCTCCAACCTCAGCCTCCCCAGAGTGCTGAGATCACAGGCAGGCACCACGTGCCTATCCTAGGTCATCTTAGTGGCTCTCCTCTCCACAGTCTCCTATTTTGGCTTTAAAAAACGAGGAGGCCACACCCCTCACAGTGGCACATTCTCAAAATCAATCCCAGCACTCTGGGGGCCGAGGTACAAGGCAGGCAAGCTTGGGCCCAACTCAGGCAACTTAGCAAGAACCTATCTCAAAAAGGACAGGGGAAGTGGCTCCGTGTGAAAGCACTAGGTTCAGTCCCCAGGACCAAGTCAATCAACTCATCGACCTACAGCAACAAGCAAATTAAAAACAATAGCAACAACCCCGGAACCTGTCAGTCGTAAGTCTTCCACGTAGGCGGTGGTATGAACGCCAGAGAAACTAATGGCTGGTCCACGTAACACAAGCAAGTCTGAAATTTCAGCTCAGTACACAGCCTTTGCCTACTTGCTGCTCCTGGCAGAGGGAGTAAAGGCTACAAATGAGGACAATCAGTCCTGTGTTACAGCCAGTGCGCCCCCAGGCTACTCTGGGGGGCAACTGCGGAGAATGCCGACAATTCGTTCTACGTGGAAAAGAAAAAACAAACTTCCTAGCAATGACTATTACAGAAATTTCCACTCTAAAGACATTCTGTTTCATTGTATTCCCTTTTTAAAGTGTGGTAATGGTTATTTTAAGTGTGAGCCTGTCTCTAAGCAGTAGATCAAAGACCAAGGGTGCAAGAATGGGTTGGATGATAAGAGTTCCCTAGGAACTTCCATTTGAGAAGGCAGGAAAAGCACTCACCCTACTGCAGACATACTACGAGAGAAAAGGACAATAAGAAAACAGGAGCAAATATTCTCAGGTGGAGAAAAAGGAATGTCAATGAAAACTTGACGACCACACCAATGAAAGCTTGACGACTGTACTCTCGACATCTGTCAATGGCCTATCGCTTCCAAAGATATACTGAAGCATAATAACGCTTGTTGTGCACTTATGTTTGGTGGAATGGACAATGTTAGGGGCTTGGTGGGACAGAAATTTGGTCTTGTTCAGAAGATTGGCAACCAGAGTGAGGAAGTTTTAAGTAGTTTTGTCTCTTGGGATGGTGCAGTCTCACATCTGGACAGTGGCTTATCTTAGAGGATATCAGTTTACCAGGGGTAGTTCTGGGTGGAACTAAAATACCTGGATTTTATTCACAGATAACAGAGAGCAGCGGCCACATTCTAGAAGTGGATAATGATAGAGTCTGCAACCAAACACCTCAGATATCCTGAGGAGAGCCAATGGTAAGACAATAAAGGTTTACAGAAGGCTTCAAGTGCAAAGACCATAATTACATATGTGAAAACCCCATGATATTATTATTGTAAAATCTGCGAAGTTGAAAAAACAATTGGAATATTCTCTGGTACGATTGTCTACGCAAACAATATAGTAGAGACTGGGAATTTTTTTAATACTTCAGTGGCTTGTGTGGGTAATTTACAGAATAAAAGTTCTACATAACTTTCCTGAAAATGATCCTTTGAAACTAACTTTGCTGAAAGTCATGATGTGGTAGAATCACTAACATAGTAGTTGATAACAGCACTGTTTTTTCACAATGATGTATTTTCAAAATAAAAGTAGAATAAATTAGTCCAAGGGACTCACGCTACTCATTGCTGTGCTTCACGACGACACTCCCTCATCTGGACCCTGCCCCATCAGGGAAGTGAAGCCCGGGCAGTGTAAGCAAACACTTCCATGTATACACAGTATATTATACAATTTCCAGGAGCGGAAACCCTCAACATCTTTTTACAAGTTCCCTCATCATTTTCTTGATCACTGCAAATTACTGCATATAGAACTGAAGCTGAAATTATTGCATATAGAATTGAATAAGTTGAAATATAAAATTTAGGACAGAGAGTAAAACTTCAAAGAATCCTGGTTCTGCTTTTTACCTGTAAAACAAAATGACAACAAAGAAACAAACTCAGAAGAAGGCTGTATCTGCAGCAGTACACAGACGATGCATCTGTCCAGAGCTTCTCAACCTTCTACTGTGCATTCACTGAAATACTTTGAAGAATTTAAAAAATCACCTCTCTCTAAAAAGTGCTTTGTGAGTTAATGTTTGATCATGCTTTCTATCCCACTAAAATACTTCTAAAAGCACAAATAATATTTTCCTGTACCTTATAATTGAAAATTGAAAGATTAAAGAGGAAAATCAACATCATTTCTCTGTATTAAAAATGCATAATCTCATCTAACTCAACTTTCAAAGTATGGTAGCATGGAAATCCCATAAAACAGATCCTTCAGGAAAATAATTTCCTAGTTTTATGGTACTTTCTGATCGTTAGTCTAATTTCTTATTTATTTTGCATATAATTTAATATTATTTTCATTATTTATTTATTTATTTATTTATTTAGGTTTTTTGGAGACAGGGGTCTCACTTTTGTGGTTCAGGCTGGCCCTGAGCTCAGCCTCCAACTCACATCACAGCAATCCTCCT
>PVIR01036072.1:0-16053 GCA_004026965.1 Petromus typicus
AACCATGTACCAATGACTTCACTGACTACACTTTGTGTCCCTTTGTTCCGTTACATTAGCTGTTGTGTTTTGTACTTATCACGTGTTGTTTGAATTCTTGCTGCATAGTGATATGGTTGGAAATCTGGAAGGGTAATGTCTCTAGCTTTGTTCCTTTTGCCTGTGATGGCATTTATGACTCAGGTGCTTGTTAGGGATTCCATATAAATTGCAGGGTTTTTTCTTTCAATGGAAGTGCACTGAATATGTAGATCACTTTCAGAAATATATATTCCAGAAAATGATAATTTGGATCTGTCCCCAAAATGTGGGCAGCAAAAAAATAAATAAATACAAAATCTAACATCAAACTAAAAATGTTCTTTATAACAAGACAGAGCTAATTAATAGTATGAAGAGACAGTCTATGAACTGGGAGAAAATTAGCTGAAATCTATACTTCTGAAAATGGGTTACGATGGAAAATACATAAGGAATTCAAATAGCTCCAGAAAGAAAACAGTCTGATATAGCTTGGACAAGGGATCTTGATAGATCTTTCCCAGAAGTACTTAAAATCATTTAATAATAGAAAAAAATGAAGACTAAAAATGCAATGGCATATCACCTCGGACCTCTTCAAATGCTTATAACTGTCCCACCACTGTATCCCATCACTTCATCAACAAATTCAGAAAAGAAAAGTTTACTTCAGCTCACAATTTCAGAAATTCCAGTTCATGATCAGCTGATTCCATCATTTAGTCCTCTGGTGCTACCGAGCATCATGGGAGAAAGGGTGTGGTGAGCAGAGGTCACCACAGAAGGCGAAATCAGGAAAGATGAGCAGTCCTGGAAGGTTCGTTGCTTGGCCTATAACAACAGTTCCAGAAGAACCGTGGTTGTTCTCTTTTGGGGACATTAGCAACTTCAGCTAAGAGATGGAGACTGGTAGTACCATAGGAGAAATAATGTACAGGTTAGAATAACTCAAGAAAATAACAATGCACAGGTTAGAATGACTCAAGAAAATAAGATGAGGAAAGCACTCCTGGAGAGTCTTAGTCCTGAGGGCCAGATGTAAGCAGGATTGCTAGTGGGAAGTAGACAAGAAATTCTTAAACAAGCATGAGGAAAGGAAAAGTCTATATGTGTCTGCTCAGAAATCCAATATGCTGTTAGCTGGAAGAGAGATAATATGAATATATACAGAAGGATGTAATGAAATCTATGTCTGAATGCCGGTGTATATAGCCTCATATGAAACAAAAACTGTAGTGATGAAGAACAGAAGGGAACAAACTAACGTAGAACTCCCAGGGAAATTCTGTAGTTTTGACAATGATTAAGAGGGGAAGAGTGAGTGAGGCTTCGAGGGAAGGAGCAGTTGGTGGCAGGGAGTGGAGAGCATTTCAAAATGATGAATGCAAAGGATAAGGAAACCCAGACTCCAACGAGATGGCTCTAAATGTCAGAGGCAGAGCTTGTCAATAAAAACACCGCATCTGCCCATCAGAGCCTTCTGCCACAGACTCCTGCGGAGACAGAGTAAGACAATAACCTCAAAAGTGTCACTTTTTCTTAATACCAAGGGTCAGCTTATTTTGATTCCCCACTTGAAACTGCACTACAAAATCTCTGTGATAAGAGATTCGTGGTCTGGCAAAGTCTGAACAGATCTGAAAATCAGTGGATTAGATTAGAAGATCCAGAAAATACTCCAAATACACTGAGTCACTTCATCTTTGACAAAGGAGCCAGAAATCCTCAATGGAGGAAAGATAGTGTCTGTAACAAATAGTGCTGGAAAACTGTGCTTTAATCTTCCAAAGACTAAAGCTAGACTTATCTCTTTTACCATGTACCAAGCTAAAATCAAAGTGGGATAGCAACCTAAGTATTCAAACAGAGACACCAAACCTTCAGTTTAAAACTAAACAGGTTGGGTAAAACTCTTGAAAATATTGGCCTAGGGAAAGAGTTCCTGAACAAAACCTCTATAGCATGAGAACTGGCAGAATAAATCAACAAATGGGATTTTATTTTATTAAAAAGATTCTGTGCAGCAAAAGAAACCACCAACAGAGCGAAAAGGCAACTAACCATATGGGAAAAAAATCTTTTTCAGCTGTTTCTCAAACAAAGAGCTACTATCTAGAATATATAAGGCGCTTAAAAAAAAAAATCAGCCCACCCAAATTTAAAGACCAGTTCAAAAATAGGCATCTGAAATGAACAGATACTTTTCAGATGAAAAAGTAAAAGCAGCAAAGAAGCACATGAAGAAATGCTCCACAACACTGGTCATTTGAGAGATGCAGATGAAAACAACATTGAGATTTTATCTCACTCCACAAAAAATGGCTGCTATCTCAGAATTAGCCAGCAACAATGTTAGTTAAGCTTCGGAGAAAAAGGAACCCTTTTCTACTGTTGTTGGGAGTGTAGACTTGTACAATCTAGTGGAAATCAGTGTGGAGATTCCTCAAAACCTAGGATTAGAGGTCCCATTTGACCCAGCCATTCCTCTGCTAGGTACATACACAAAAGAGTTAAAGATTCATATCACAGAGACACATGTGCACTCATGTCTATAGCAGCACAGTTTGTAATAGCTAAATCTTGGAAAAACTCAAATGTCCATCAATATAGAAAATGTGAATCTTTTAGAAAATGGAATATTATTCTGCCATAAAAAGTGATGTGTGAGTCATTTATACTCAAATGGATGTACTTTCAGGATATCCTCATAAATGAAATAAATATGTTACAGATGTGTAAATATTGTATCTATTCTTTGATATGAGGAAATGAAGATATAAATGAATTCCAGTATATATAGTAGATATCATGAGATAGAACATATTTGAAAAGAAATAGGGTTAAATAACAAGGGGAAAAATCATGTGATGGTAATAAAAAAGGAAACAAAGCTTATGTATATAGGGGTTGGGAAGTTGTAGGGTGAGTAGGGAAATGGGAAAAATGAAAATTAAGTCGCATCATATACTGGTATAAACTTTCAATGTTGAATGCGATGATGATATGTGTATATAATGTACCAATAAAGATTTGAATTTTAAAAATCTATAATTTTATCCCAGTGACAATCAGTTATCTCTGCATAATGTACTGAATACTCCATAATTTCTTTCACTTGAAATGTTACTTATTAGGTACTAATTAAACCCATCACAATCTGGTTCCACTGAGAAAGACAGCCTGGTATTCACACACTGTTTTAAGAATTCAGAGGATCTTTTCTAAGATTTATCTTTATAAGATATTTTCATATTTGCCAATGTAAGTCACACTTCCCCTCCTCCTTCTTTACCTTTTACTTCTCCCTAGTTTAATTTTATCTTACCTGAACTCCCAGATTTATTTTTCCATGTGAGGTATAGACTATTTTTGGAAATTCCATGACAAAACAACACCATATAAAATATTGATTGGAATTAAACGCTTTGAATTGATTTTTTAAAATAACACCATCACCTTTCTGAGTACATCTCATTACATATGGTAGGTAAGTTTTTAAAACCTGTTTAAATCATGTCCCTGATAAAGTTTATTCCAGCATCTGAAAAAGTCTCTTATCACAGAAGCTCCTTTTCAATATGTAATATTTTCTCATTGCCACCTTAAGAAGTTATTGCACCTTAAGAGCAATATAAGGATGTCGAACAACACAGTGTGTCTCACAGTGTGGAGGTCAAAGTCCAAATCAGAGCCGGAAGAGGGTGCTTTTCCTTCACTTCCATCTATCGAGCTCGGTGTCCCTCGCCCTTGCGTCATGATCACCTGTCTTCAGGCCATACATCGATCCTGTCGGACAGGACAGCCTCATTTTCCTCCACAGTGAAGCCTCGCTCTGGCTCTCTAGTTTATTTTTATAATACCAGGAAGTGAACCCAGGGAAGCTGTCAGTAAGAACATCCCCAGCCCTGTTCATTCTTTTTGGATTTTGAGATGGGGTCTCACCAGACTGCCCCTTGGGATTTGGCCTTGCTGTTCTCTGCTTAAGCCTCTCTGCACATGAGGATTGTAGGCCTGAGCCATAGACTCTAATGACTCCTATTTCTTAAAAGGACATTCACAGCAATATCTAGGGTCCACTCAGATTATCAGGGTAATCCGTCTATCCCAGTAGGCTGAATTTAATCCCACATCCAACACTTCTTTTGTCATGTGAGGTAATATTCCCAGATGCAAAGAATTTGGACCTCAATATCTTTGGGGTCATTTCTCACCATACTGCAACTAGCACTCATAGTTTAACTGACAGTTACTCTGACTCTATAATTAATAGCCTTTTGTCACAGGGTCTAATTTTCAGAAAGTTAAGAGGGTCTCTACTTGCACAGCAGGAATGATGTCACATGCTCTGTATGTCTCTGCCCCTGAAAGTGATGGTTCCTGGGACAGAGTTGGCAGCAGAAAGATGGAGTCTTTCTAAATTCTCTTTTTTTCTGAAGTTGACTGTCCTTGGTCATAATAGATTTACCGAGAATTAGCAAATTCTTTTGAGATTACTATACAGTGAGTCTTATTCCCTCTCTCTTTTCATACCTGAGTACAGCTTAATACCTGAAGACAAAATATCGAAGAGATTTTTAAATTACTTGAAATAATAACTGCAAAAGGCCAAGGCCTTCTTCACAAATAGTTCTTTTAATGCTTTTTAAAATGGATTGCATATTTATAGCTTTGTGTTATTATGTCATAATTCAGCAGTTCCAAGTTCACATTAACATTTAGTTTACTTACAGTGTAATGTAACATTTCTCAATTTAATTTGATTTTCTCTTAATGGCTCGAGAGATCCTTGAATGCTTTGTTATCCTTTCATGGAGAAAATCCAGTCACAACAGTTAGGGTTCTGACAGAAGAAATGCTAAGCCTGACAGTGGATTTAAAGTGCTACCATGTGCTTCTGCTGCCTTTACCAAGTCCCAGCTCCTCTGGCCATGGCAGCAGGAAAGGGAAGCTGAGTTTCTTGCATAAATTTAGGCAGCAATGAAGGTCAGTTCTTTCTGAAACTGAAACTAAGATACAGAAATGAAGAGTAGAAGTAGAGCAAAACAACGTTGTGCGCCATCCCACCAGAGTCCTGAGATGAGAGTGATCCCACAGGGATGCGGAATAGCCTGTTCCAGGACCTAACGTCACGGCTGAGTTTACCGTGCCCACCAGGTAGGAGAGTAAAAATAATAAATAACAGAAACATGAGTCTAACATGAAGAAAGCCACGGGATCTTAGCACAAGCCAAGGTCACCCTCATTTCTGTGTGGCACCAACACAACAAAGGTACTCACCCAGTGCTACATAAAGCACATCACCCAACCACAAGCTATCTTGTTGTATGTCAATGACAGAAGGAAAAGAACTTCTAAGGTAAAATCAGAGATTAACAAATATAATATGAATCCCAAGAACTAGAATAAGTAAATTCAATTAGCTATTTCAAAGTAATACAAGAATGTTAATAATAACAGTAAAAAAATAACTACAATCGCAAAGCCAAAGTGTAAAAAGAGTAGTAGTGTATGTTTAGTAAATGAACAGAATTATGAAAAGAAAACAATATTCATATGAAATGGATGAAAACATCAATGAGCAAGTTAAAAAATAGAAAAAGTTGATAAGATCTCAGGAAACAGATCTTAGGGAGAGACAGAGAGTAACACAAGTGACCAAATAGAAAATATTTTTTAAAAATTAGGAAATATAGAAAATAGGAAAAAAAGTCATTAAAGTAAGTCTAAACTTCCAGAATCAAAAAATGTGAAGAAAATGTACTTTAGAAGATAACTGTCAGAAATTTCCTAGAATTTATAGAAGATATGAACACTTAAAAGATAATGATGGAAGATTTTCTAGTATTGGTGAAAGATAAGAATTCTTAAGTGGCCACAAAAATACTGAGAATAATGAATTTCAAATGTTCCAACTAAAGCAATCAAACATTATTCCCAGAGCAGAGGCAGCAATTAGAAAATTTGAGGGTTGGGGATTTGGTTCAGTGTTTCTGGTGACTGCCTCCAAATACAAAATCCCAAGTTCGATACTGTGACCAAAAATACACAAAAACCAAAAAACAAAACCTAGCGTCTGTTTAGCGGGTCGTGGTGGCTCACACCCATAATCCCAGCACTCAGGAGGCTGGAGAATATCAGCAAGTTCAAGGCTAACCTGGGCTACACAGTTCATGGCTAGTCTGAACTACAAAATAAGACCCTGTCTCAAAAAGTAAAAGAAGAAAAAGAAAGAAACTTTGGACAGTGCTAAAAGCTGTGTATTGTACGAAGCGATCACAAACCTTGTGCACGACTTCACGAAGGGCGCCTCCCATACCCAGTCCAGAGAAGGCTCTGAGGGCACCAGGCAACACTGACTGCGCAGGCGTCTCACGGTCCGCTGATCTGGGTCTTGGAAGTGCAGTCGTCTGATCCCGAAACCCTTCACCCCCTGTTTGAAGGAACACACAAGAATGTGCTTCTCATGTCCTGTTTGAGTTAAGAGCGAAGCAGAGACGACCTTGGTGACCGACAGATAGTTCAGATGTTATGGACAGTGGTTCTATTCTCTGTAAAGGACTCGGATACAATTTCCTGCACAAGGGGTAAAAACAAAAATCATATGAAACAGGAGTTCATTAGACACTGCACATTTGACAGGAAGAAACTATTTCTGGGAAGAATCTGACTTGTTTAAATCTCAGCCTCCTGCCTTGGGATGAGAAACCCAGGGGAGCTTTCGGAGCTGCGGGGACCATGCAGGCATCTCAGGAGCACAGCAGATTTCAGCGTTTCCAAGACGAGACCTCCAGCAGCCATGAGCCCCGATCTTCTTTGGCATGGAGCAGAATCCGACCAGCGCAGTTCCTGGGCACCGGACGTGGGAGGGTGGGTAGGCAGGAGCAGGGTCCAGGATTCACACCGAGGGAAAACAGTTTCGCCATTATCCAAGCTTGAAAAACTCATCAGTGGAATATTTGTGTTTTTCTCTCAGTAGTGCAAAATAATTAAGTCTAGACTGAATATAGTTCTGGATATGTCTAATAATCATAAATGAGAGACCCAAAGTATCAATGAGTTTTAAAATAATAGCACCCTAGAACAAAACTGATGGAGATGTATAAAAATGCTACTGATTTATTCAGCATTCAAAAAGACAAAATGCCTTGCTTCAAAGATAGCTGGAAAATATGATTCATATTAAAGAAAATATTCATTTCATTAAAAGTGACACAAACAAAGACAAAGATGTTATCATCAGCAGACCAAGACATTAAAATTGCACAGCTTGACCCCACATGTTCAAATAGTTTCTAGAGACGCAGGAGGCCTAAAAGACACCAAAAAACTGGTGGAGTTGAAAACGACAGTGGTCAGCGGCTACTTACAGCATGAGTGACAGCAGAACGCTTAATGGAGTTAGAGACGTTGAGGGAACCTACCTATACAAAACATGCTGAAGGAAAAAGAATCCAAAAGGCGAAAAGAACAAGAGTACCTATGAGGTTGGAATAAATATAATCATCCAAGTATTAGTAGATTTTGAGTAGCAAAGGAGATGGAAGGGAAGCTGAAAAACAGCGGTGTGTCTGGTTGAGACGTGCTGGTCACAGCGGGACCTGAGGCAGAAGTGTCACCTGTGAACCCCGGCTGGAGATTAGCCTGGGAGCACTGCGGAAGGCCCTAAGGGAGGGTGGGCATGATTTACCTTGCTCTGACAAAACCACTGGAAATGCTAATAGCACTTTCATTTAAGCTAAAATACAAATTGTGTGCAACACATACGGGTATTTTCCTGCCACCTAAATCTCTTTAAAAGACTATTTGAACAAAACAACAACAACCATATAATTTGAAGCTTGTGATTCTTAAATAACAAAGGTATGACATTAATAGCCTAAAAGCAAGGAGTGGAAATGTATATGTGTGTGTGTGGGTTGAGTGTCCATAGTCTAAAAATATGAAATCCAAAATGGTCCACGATCTGAAGCTTTTGAGCACTAACATGATGTCGGAAGTAGAAACTTACACAGCGGACCTCATGTAACAACTCACAGTCAAACATGGGCACACCGGAAGTGCTCAGTGATGTGACTTTCAGGCTGTGCATGTGATGTATATGAGAAGCAGGTGAACCTGAGTTCGGATTGGGACCTTATCCTCAAGACACCTCCTTACACAAATGCAATTACTCTAAAATTTGAAACATTCTGATTCCAAGAATTTCAAATAGAGGAAACTCAACTTGTATAATGGGAACATTATCTTACTGTTAGCCTTTCTCCTATCTCCTTCTGATTAACAAATGCCCTTCCTGCAGTGGTTTTACCAGGTGGTCAGTTTACCTCTCTGGATCTCCCTTACTTGGGAATTCTATTGTGCTTCTGCTTCCGCCATGTGGAAAGATTCGTCCCCACCTCATTTTAAAGTTTGAGTAGTACTCGGTATGGTGTTTAGTGGAGAGCCTAATCCACCACTGTTCTGCCAAGTTCCACTTCGTCTCAAAGTTGTCTCTCTCACTTCCCATGGTCTTTCCCTGAGAATTCCCATTATCAGAATTGTGCGTTTCAGCATTGGAGGCCCATGTTCTCAGGCCCTCTCCCCAGGTACCTGGTCTCCCCTCCCATGTGCCATGTTAGCTAACTGCTCTTTTGTGTACTTTGTGTCACTGTTCATGTGGATTTAATTTGCTCTTTAAAGCGTTGATTGGATATTTATCTCAATGACATAATTTTCTTTTCTGAATGTTTGTTTGCTTCGTTTTGCGGATCCACTTATTTTCTATGGAGTCTGCATTTTCATAGTATTTTAATTAGTTTTTAAATATTTTGCTGGTATAAACTTAATTAATGTTCCCATTTTGATTGTTTTATTATTGCAAGCACTTCAGGGCTTAATACACTATTAATTGAGTCTACTTACTTCTTTTTTTTTTCATTTATTGAGTTTATTGGTACATTTTAGATGTACCCTATGTTCACATTCAGCATTATGACTTTGTACCAGTACATGGCACATCTTGATTTTCATTTTTCCCATCTCTCTGCCCTGTCCACCACACCCACCCCCTATATACATAAGCTTTGTTTCCACTTTTTTAATTTTTACCATCAGTGTTTTTCTTTCCCTTCTTTATTTATTAATGTATTTGTTACTTTAAATTTGTTATGGTAAGCTAAACTCTTATCTGCTTTTTCTTTTCCATTCTATGAAGATCTCCTCCAAACATACATTAAGACTTTCTCCTGCCAGAGAAATTTTGTCTTCACTTCTATTAGAAAATTCAAAAGTATTGTTTACCCACAACTGGTGTTCCCTTTTATTTTCTAAATGTTTAAAACCCAAAATAAGCAGTTAATGTGAACCATAAACTAAAGGATCACTTAGGATGATAAAGATATTTTCCCATATTCAAGAAAGAAAAGAAAAAATATTTTCTTGACAAATTCTATAATTTCTTTTACCTTTCAACATAAGTACAACACCTGCAGGATTAAGATTTTCTTTTGGGGAGAGTCTCACCTAAATTTCCACTGCTCTGGAACAAATAGTTTTCATAGGCATACAATCACCTTGTCGCATAATTTCTCTGCTCTGGATACCTCCTTGACCACTGTGGGATGCCTCCATTCTACTCTCCAGATTCTATTCACACTACCCTTCCTACACCTCCCTGGAGTTGGGAGGGTGGGAATGACTGAGATGCAGGGTGTGCATGCACCATCTCCTCCGGGTGGATGTAACTATCATTAGACATCACAAATATGCTGTAGAGAGAAAGCAGACAAAAGCTGAACTACTGTTCCAGATTGCTGACCTCCTCCTCTCCCAATGGGCTGGCCCTCTTGTCTTCCACATCTGCCCCTCCAAATAATGCTGCAGTAATTTCTGCCACATGATGTTGGTGCTTCCTGCTACAATCTTTCCTCCCTCTCCAACCAGCTACTAGATACCCTTCCAATCCCAGCCATACTTTCACAAGTCTCTTTAAATACTGTATGATTTTGTGTCTGTTTTTAGTTATTTCACCCTGGCACTTTCTGCATGAACAGAAGAAACTCTGTGTCTTCAAATGTTAATCTCAGCCAGCAATGACCCTAGCTCTTTGCAAACCTAGATATCTGGTGTAAATTTGTACTAACCCAATCAAATAACACCCTGGTGACAATCTTGAGCCAATAGAATGTCAGTGACTCCCCACTCAAATAGCATGGTAAATATCACTAGATTATTGATATCCTGTGTTTCATGGAGGAAGATTTCATTGTTATTGCAAAGAACTCTATTCTACTGTGTATCTGCCTATCCAATTTTTATTATTTCTATAGAATATCTGCTAGAAATGTCAAAAAGACATTGTCTAAGAAGGTTTGCTCAATTACTTGACCTTAAAATGTGGAATCTCTATAGAACAGGATAAAATGCTAACTTATTTTTAGCATATATTTAAATATCAAAGCATCTCATTATGAATTCATGACCAGTGAGAAAACATTGGAGTTACCATAAAATTGTTGGAATTTAGGATCAGAGAATCTAGAAGCAAATCCTGATTATTCAACTGGATGATGGGAAGTTATTTTCCTACTTTCTCTAATCTTAAGTCTCTTTCTTCTTCAGATATGAATTAGTGTTTTACATAACAACTTTACAGATGTAATCAAATAAAATAACTTTTGCTAAAATATAATGACCTCCAAAATAAGGTCAGATAGAACACAATTTGTGGATAAGTCTGTGAAAGATGTTGAGCTTGAGGTTTTTCCCGAATCACATAAATAATGGACAAGTTAAAATTCAGAATGGTAATGTATATCTCAAATATGTAGTACCAAAGTTTGCTGCTTCACACAACCAAGGATGAGCTATACAGAACCCAGTTATCTGAAGTAAACAGTCCATGACTAAAATATGAGCTTCTAAATACTTTTTTGAGAGATAGCCAGTCAAATACCACCAAAAGATCACCGCTGTTTGCGAATTTTGTTATAAACCTAACTCCATCACTCTGATGGGTTACAACACTGAGATATTTTGAGGTAATTATAGAAACACAATACTCTGTTATTTGTCATGACTAAAAAACACATCTGGCCATATCATTTTTCAAACTATTTGTAGGTCAGGCAGTGACAGTATTGAGGAGGATGAATCATCAATGACTTTCCTTGAATTATTCAGCACCTAACAATCATGATGACAACTGTTTCAAAGACATCTCTGTTAAAAATAAGTGAATTTTGGCTGGGTATTTAGATCAGTAGTTCCTGTGCCTGTCTTGCAAGTGCAAGGACCCGGTTTCAATCCCTGGTAACCACATAGCATACTGGGCATGGAGACTCATGCCCAGCAGCAACCAGTACCACATACCTCAGTGCCGGGCGTGGTGGCTCATGCCTATAATCCCAGCACTCAGGAGGCAGAGGCAGGAGGATTGCTGTGATGTGAGTTGGAGGCTGAGCTCAGGGCCAGCCTGAACCACAAAGTGAGACCCTGTCTCAAAAACAAAAAACAAAACAAAAAAAACCCTAAAAATAAGTGAACTTTCAGCTAAATTTCCGTTTGCACTATGTTTAATATGTAATAACTTTGAAACAGTTCTCAGTTATGTGAGAGAAACTGATCTTTCTGGAAAACTTGTGTGATTGTACAGATGATCCAGGGAATATAAATTGCACATAAACACACTTGTCTGTGTATATGCAGAAAAACACATGCAATTATCCCTCATTGTCCATGAGGGGTTGGCTTCAGTACCTTCTTCAAATGCCAGAAGCCAAGTGTGCTCAAATCCCATACATAAGATGAAGCAGTATTTACCTATAAGCTGAGCACAAGCTCCTTTATATGTGAACTCACCTGTAGGTTACTTATGACTCATAGTACAATGCGCATGCTATATTTGTTGGATCACGTTGGTTAAGAAGAGTGCTCCAAGAGTCTGGACATGGTCAATACAAACACAATTTGTTCCGGTATTCTCTACCCACCAAAGGCTGTGGATATGGGACCGAGAGCGACCTGCATCACACAACAATTACACACTGATGGCTGGGAAGAGCAAGGATGTATAGTGAAGCCTCATTAAATAGCTCTTTTATCTGTTGGAATTGGATGTATATTTTGCAGTGAGTGTATGTTTGCAGTGAGTGTAATAATGATAAAAAGGTGTGATGTGAGTGGAGGAAGAGATGTTGGAGAAAGGCTGCAGTGGATGCAGGGTTACAGGGGGACAGGGACAGAGAAAGCTTTGAGCCCCTCCTCTGGATTGGTATGTGCAGGTGCTTCTGCAAAACAGCGTGGTACTGAACTGTCAAAACAAAGTTTTGAGGATCAGTGACACAGATTAGAAAATGAAGAAACAACTCCTAACATACTCATCCACTTCATCTTCAGAAAAAAGGCCACACACACTCACTGGAAAAAAAGACATCCTCTCTAATAAATAGTGCTGGAAAAACTGGCTTTCCACATGGCGAAGATCGAAACTAGACCCCTTCCTCTCAACATGCACTAAATTGAAATCAGAAAGACTGAAGATCTAAATATCAAAACAGAAACGCTAAATCTGCTAGAAGACAGAATAGGTAGAACTCTTGAACACAAATTTACAGGCACAGACTTTCTGAAGAAAACCTTGATCATGGGGGAAATACCACAAAGAATCAACAGCTGAGGTCTCATCTTATTACAAAATTTTTGCACAAGAAAAGAAACTAGCAAGACACTGAAGAGACAACCACGGGGTGGGAAAATTTTTCCCAGTTGTTTCTCATACAAGAAACCAATGTCTAGAATGTATAAAATCAACCTCCAAATTTAAATATTCAGTCCTAAAATGGGCACCTAAAATAAATATACACTTTGCAGATGCAAAAGTAGAAATGGAAAATAAAAATACTTAAAAATGTTCAACATCATTGATCATTCAAGAGATTCAAATGAAAACAATGCTGAGACTATCTCACTACAGAAAGAATGGTTGGAAATCAACCAATAACAAATGCTAGTGAGGCTGCAGGAAGGAAGGAACATTTCTGTACTGTTGCTGGGAATGTGGACTGGTGCAACAACCCTCGAAATCAGTGTGGAGATTTTTCTAGAAACTAAAACTAGGAATACTGGGATTGAATCCAGGTTTCACACACAGTGACACTGCATACCCCTAGCCATTTGATTGACATATGTATTAATTTTGAGACAGGGTGTCGCTCAGTACGCTAAATTTCCCCAACTTTGCCTCAAATTTTGACCCTCCTGACTCAGCCTCTCAGAATGCAGAAATTACAGGATTTTCTCTTCATTTCATCTCTTTTCTGGGACCATGATAAGAGAACTGTTACCCTAGAGAGTATAATATAATATCAAGAGAAGGGAAAAAACCCTGATTTCTTTTTTTAATCACTTTGGTTTTTAAGTGTCCATCTGGAAAAATGTCACAGGGAATAGAACTCACCAAAAATTTGTGAGTTCCCCAGAAAACCTCAGAATGTCAGGACTTTCACTGAGTTACATGTAGTTACATGTTTTCTGTATCTGAGGTCCCTCACTTTTCCATTGCAAATCTCGCCACACCCTCTGTCCAGGACAAATCACCAGACTCTAGTAAAAAGTACACACTGGACAATCACATAGGACACAGAGGTGAAAGTGACAGATGTTCTGTAACCCTGTAACATACCGTGTGAACTCATTATCAGATCAGTCATTTGGTGACACAGGATGAGGGAATCCTAAAAGAGTGATGACAGGCTAATTTTAATCCTGAAATATGTAATCCCCTTTGTATAATTCTCCCTACTCTCTGAGGCATGAATGAGGGGGTTTATTCCTGGTTGGGCCCTTTCAACCCAAGTACAAACTACCCACTCAATCTCTGAAACTTACTTGGTCCCTTAGCACCTGGGAAGAAGTTTCCTCCCGACCTGCCTGACTTACTTCATCTACAGATTCCACCGAATTACAGGAAAAGCTCAGAATCAAAGATATCAACATGACTTGGATGATAGAAGCAGCTCCCCCAAATAAAATATGACCAATGAAGCAGCATTTGATTTTCAGTATGAATTCTTGTATTAACTGGGATCATCAAATGAATTCATGAGATCACCACAGAGCATGGTGCTGTCCAGGGAGCAGGAGAACTGAAAACTGTTATTGTTTCTAGTTCAGTGTGTCTCTGATCTTTCTCTACTTCACTTTAACTATCTAGAATCCACCTGCTATGAACTGACAGAAATTTGTGTAAATAATACATGAAGAACTTCTCTGGTTATTCATTGTAGGTAAAAATCACTCACAAATGTATGCCTGAAGCAATAAATTACGACTTTCTCTCAAGGTTTCGTGGGGTGGTGTGGCTCAGCTAGCATCCTTCACTGACTCTACTTTGCTTAGGACAGGTGATATCTAGAGTTATCAGAGGAGATTTTTTTGGATGGACGAAGAGATGGCCCCTTCATAGACCACTAGTCAAGGCTGGCTATTGGCTGGGAGGTGAAATGGGCGGGGGGAACTAGAGGATGAATGTGGACTCATGTTTTTATGACTTAGACTTCTCACCTCACAGCAGTGAACTATAAAACAACTGACCCAACCTCAAGAATTACAGGAGACCACAACCTTTTTATGACATGACTTACACCAAGTAGAATCAAGCAAATTCTGACAATTTCCTTAACTTAAAGGGGAATTAGTTCACAGGTCTGGACAGGAGGAACAGTAGCCTCCAAAGCATGGGGCAAATAACTGATGACTTCCACCTTTGCAGATTGACTGCCACAGAAGGGACATGGTGGTCCTGAGGTCTCCATACTTGGGATAAACTATTTTTATGACTGAAACAAAATGACCAGGACTTCTCCATGAATAATAAATTAAACATAGATTTTTTAAATGGTAATGCCTCCTAATCCCTATGCAATGCCTAAATTTCCTTTGCACCCATTAACATTTGATCTGTATATTTAATATAATTTGATCCCTCTTTGCATTATACTGAATATATATTCTTCTTGATCTGCTGATACACACACACCCCACTTTTATTTCCTTGCATTTCTAGCCTTCTAATTGTAAACATAGTGGACTAGGTCCAAAGATACAGCCTACTGCTCTACACCAAATTTATAATAGGCAAAGCTCCAAGCAATTTCATGGTCTTGCATTTTGAAACACAGGCTCAAGCTGGCTTCTTTTTATTTCGGCAACACAGCAGGATTCAATAGTTCCTTCAGCCTCAAGCCACTGATATTGAAAGTTGAATAAATGAAAGAATAAATAAGTTTTCAGAATCCTGTAATAAATGGTATGTTCTTCTTATTACATGTACTTTCTCCCAAAACTTTATCCTTTCTCGACATTTAATTAACGTGAACCTGGAATAGACTTTGGAGAAAAATATTTCTCCAATTCCTTTTATTCTCGATTCCATTTCCACTGAAATAACTTGTCAATCCCTAAGTTTTGTCTAATGATAAGATGGGAGTCTCTTGGGACCTTCATAAGCACCATCTAGCCACCAAAATCTGCTCCTCTGAAGGGAACATATTGTCAAATTGGATTAGCTGAGACCCAAATAAATGACCTGTTTTCACAAACATCACCTGTTATACCTATAAAACTATGAAGGGACCTTGGATAAGCAGCATCCCTTATACAAGAGAGGGTAAGGTGAATCCCAGAAATAGATCTGAATGAATAAATCCCTCTCTACAACCTGGTATTTGGACACCTGAATGATAATATTACTTTTGTATTTTAAGAACATGAATAGATATGCTTAGGCTCATGAAAAAAAAATACTTAATTTTACTGCCATCAAAGTCCCAGCAAGCAACGCTTTGAGATTTTTTAAAATTTTAATCTTTATTGGTATATTACAAATACACATTAGCATCGCATTCAACATTCAGAGTTTGCATTTTTTGCACAACTCAAGTATTGTGTCTGCTCAGGACTTAACCTAAGTGAGGGAAGAAAGCAGAGGAGCAGGGATTCTGGAGGAGGAGGGACAGCACACTTCCAGTGACCGTTTTCCACCAGTGCAGACGG
>PVIR01036073.1:0-16040 GCA_004026965.1 Petromus typicus
TGATTTTCATGTCAGTGTACTAACAGTTTCAGATTTCAGATTATGGATGCTCAGCCTCTATGAATTTCTGATTTATCGTAATTCTTCCTGTGGTTAATAAAATGATTGATAAATCAACTGGGAACTTTGTGGTGTTGTGGTCGTGGGCTCAGTTGTGTCTCACTGAGACAATCTCACTGGGTAGTCTGGACTGGTGATCTCCTGGCTCTGCCTCCCAGGTGCTTTATTACAGGGATCACCACCATACCTGGCAAGGAAACATTACCTAAAAACCATGATGCCTGCAGAACCTGGAGAGCATCACCTGGGTTCTTATCACACCCATGCTGTCACACTGCAGATGGACCCTGCTCCCTCACAGGACCGAGCCGTCTGCCACAAAGTAGACTTGAATGTGTAGGGAGACGGAGTGAAATGCACACACTGCAAGGGAAGACAGTTGGCCACTTCAGACATAGTGACACTGTCCTGTAATCCTGGCTCTCAGGAGGCTGAGGCAGGAGGGCCGTGAGTGTGAAGCCACCCTGTGCTACATAGCAAGGACCTGTCTACAAGAAGAGGCTTAGGCTGGGAATTTAGCTCAGTGGTTCCAGTGTCTGCCTGGCAAGAGCAAATTCCAAATTTGATCCCTGGTGACCACATACCACCATTAGTGGGTGTGGTGGCTTGCACCTGTAATCCAGCACTCAGGAGGCAGAGGCAGGAGGATTGCTGTGAGTTGGAGGCTGGCCTGGGCTACATAGTGAGTTCAGAGCCAGTCTCAATAAATAAATAAAACAGGTCTTAAGTTCCTTTTAATTCATTTTTTTTCCCTGAAGATATAAAATGAATCCTAATTTCACATCATATAGGCATAGCACCCAGGGCTCCCTTACCCCTTGTTTCATGGAAGCCTCTGGCCAGGAGGAGTGCAGGTTTCTTACCCCTTTCTTCCTGGAGTACTCAGCAGGGAGTCAATAGGGCTGTGCTCCTCAGGAGGGGAAGCCCCTCCCACCGGAGAAGAGGTCTGCTCCTGGCCTCATGCGCTTTGGGTCTTAGAGAAAGAAGAAGAGTCAGGAGCATGTGCCAAGTGACCTTGTCGCATGTGGGGCCAGAGAGATGATAGCTTCACTGGCCCTGTTGGGAAGCCACTGGCTCTGTGGCTGGCGGAGTTGGGAGGGACACTCGAGGACAAGCAGCCACTTGTCCCATGCTGTCCTGTTTAGTTCCTTCCACAGCTGCCTGGTGTGCTCAAGAAAGAGTGTTATTACAGGTAAGTGAGCTGTCATCTTTGTATTTCATGAGTTAAGATGGAGCGCTCACCTGATCAACAAGGTTATAGCAGTTTTTCAGTGGTGGCGCACACCTGTCATCCTACACGGAGGAGGCTGACACGGGAAGATCTTCAGTTCAGGGCCAGCCAGGGGTGCTCAGCAAGTCAGTTGCCAGGCTGGAATACATAGAAGGACTTGTCTGAGAAATAGCTATGCACAGACAGGTGCTGAATGCCACAGGAAGTCTGTGGGAGCAGCACGGCCCAGAGGTGAGCCATGCCTCAGAGCCCGCTGCTGGTTGGAGAGGACTGCGTCACATCCTAAGGTGGCCTGGACTTCGGAGTTGACGGGACGAAGCAGCTGCGCACTGTGTGCTGGCTGGCAGCCTGGCCAGGGAGAGCCAGCAGGGGGTGTCTCTGTAAGCTTCCCAGGGTGGCAGCATTAATAGCCTGGTGCTAGGAAACTAACTCCTCTGAGGAATTGTTCAACTGTTTCTCAGATTGAATGTTAGATTTGTATTACTTGGAAGATGTGATCATCTACGGAGTGGTAAGAAGCTTACGTTCCCTGGCGGTTTGTCCAGTGGGAGTTAGGCTCACATGGATCTGTGGGATGCTGTTCTTGTTGGCAGGGTGCTCAGGCTGGTGCACCCACTCCCCAGTGATGACCTGAGAAGCTGGCCTCACTGTTGTTGCGTGACCGCGCTGCGCTGCACTGCAGCTGGACTCCAGGAAGCCCCGGCTGGGCCCGCTTCCTGCGCTTTCCTCTTTGTGCCTGAGCAGGCTCTGCTGGTGAGGGACAAAGACTCCAGTTCATGTAATTTCAGTTGCGTCAGTGACTGTCTTTGTACGTTTATACATTGACTATCTTTGCATCTTCTGCTTGAGGACCATTTTGGAGACACATTTATGTAAATTATTGAACAGGATTATGGAAATTTACAAAGTTTACAGAAGCTAGTTCACATCCTCACTGTCATGATATCTGTTTTGGCTCAGGGTGCAGCTGTATGTTCTCTGATCCCCGTGCTTACATTTTACAGAGTGCAGTCATGATGTGGGCCTCATTTCAGGCAGCGTGAATTTTTATTTTTGAGACAAGCTGTTGCTATTTAATTCAGACTAGCCTTAGACTCACTATGTAGCCTAAGCTAGACTCAAACTCATGGCAGTCTCCTGCCTCAGCCTTTGAAGTGCTGGGATTACAAGCATGTGCCACTGGTTTAGACAGCACCTGGATGTCAGTTTTTCAGGATTTAACCTCAATGCCACCTGCTCCCGCACCATGCATTTTACCTCGTGTGAGCCCGAGGCAGAAGGATGACTTCCTGAGGATCTCTCAGCTTCTGTCTCAGGGTCACTTCCATGCTGAGTCTTCCTGTGAATTATGTTTAACCCTAAACTGGAACTTTGGCCAACATGTATTCATTCACATAATATGTATTGCAAAGCTGGTTTTCCTAGGAAAAGAGGAAGAGGCCTCTTGTGGATTAGTACTTGCTGTAGAAGTCTGGATTTCTTTTCCAGACTTAAAAGTTTTTATTTAACTTTGCTTTTAGTATTAGGGATTGAATCAAGGGCATAGTGCTTCTAGGCAAATTCTGTAGCACTGAGCTTTCCCCAGCCTTTTATGTAAATCTTCAGTTTTGATCTTGAACTATTTAGAAATATGGCCTCATGAGTCTTGAGGCTACCTTACCATTACATCTAGTAAGACACTGTGTTGAATGTTGTACTCATTTTGCACTGGGGATTGAACCCAGGGCCTTTTCCTGAGTTCTTTCTACTCCAGCCCTTTTGGGTTTTGTTTTGTTTCCTTTTTTTCTTTTTTTCTGAGACAGGGTCTGTCTTTATAGTTCAGGATAGTCCTGAGCTCACTATGTAGCCTAGGTGATTGTGGAACTCACCAAAATCCTCCTGCTCTGCCTCCTGAATGCTGGAATTACAGGCATGAGCCACCACCCGCCCCAGTTGACATTGTGGTATGTGGTACTGATTGCTGGTGAACACGGTCACCATGCATGGCATTGTTGTATGTGGTTACCAGGGATCAAACTAGGGACCTTGCAAGGCAGGCACCGGAACTACTGAGCTAAATCCCTGACCCCCTTTTTGGTTTTTGTTTTTGGTTTTTGGTTTTTGAGACAGGGTATCACTTTTGTGATTCAGGCTGACCCTGAGCTCAGCCTCAAACTCACATCACAGCAATCCTCCTGCCTCTGCCTCCTGAGTGCTGGGATTACAGGTGTGAGCCCCCACACCCGGCACTGTGGTGTGTGGTACTGGTGGTTGCTGGGGGTGAGTCTCCACATCCAGTATTGTTATGTGGTTAACTGGGGGATGGAACCTGGGTCCTTGTGCTTGCAAGACAGGCGCCGGAACCACTGAGCCTAATCCTCCCACCCCTTTTTTTGTTTTTTAAGACAGAGTCTCACTAAGTTGCCCAGGTCCAGCTTGACTTGTGATCTGCTGCAGTGTGCTGCCTCAGCTCCTGAGCGCTAGGGTTGGGGATGTCCTTGACAGCAGCTGTCTGGACAGGCTTTGCACTGAGCCTCCTGTGTGCACCATAAGGACCCTTGAGAATGCTTGCCTAGGTGGGGTCTATGGCCCCTTCACTCTGTCCCAGGAAAATGGGGTGGTGGCAATAGCCACACCAACCTGGGTAGCTGTGGGTCTGTGTGAGTGCCATGCTGTCAGGATACTGAGGGGCCGTGGGAGAGGCAGAGGGAAGAGGGAGCCCAGCACCATGAGGAGAATCCAGCAGCAGCCAGCACAGTGCCCAGCAGGCCTGCCCTGACCTCTGCCTGTGTCTCTCTGGGCAACACTTCCCTCAACCCAGGGACCATGGCTGCCCAGGAGTTATGCAGGGGATGAGGATAATGCCCACCAGGTTACACAAGGGAAGAGATGGGTAGAAGGGGAAAGTACATGGCACCTAGTCAGCTACCTGGGGTTTTAGTTGTTACTGTTTATTTTCTTGTTCAGGTGCCAGGGCTGAACTCAGGCCTCACATATTCCCTCTCATTGGGCTGGGTCCCTTGCCCCATTAAAATTTCATCTTGAGACTTGTTATGAAGGCTGATCTCCCACATCAGCCCTCCCAAGGTACCTTGGATTAAGAGTGTCACACCCACCAGGCCTGGCACCTAGGGCTTGAAATGTGAGATGGCAGTTGGGATGACAGTAAGCATTTTCCATGCAGTTGGCAAATAAGAAATTGAAAATGTTGACATAAATTTGATACAGTATTTATTGTGATTTTTAGAGGATGTTGGTGATGAAGGAGAAGAGGAAAAAGAATTCATTTCCTATAACATCAACATAGACATTCACTATGGAGTTAAGTCCAATAGGTGAGTAGCATGAGTCTACCACAGTGCTATAGGATAATCTGCCTCTTTTCTCCAACCATGAATATAAATCCTAACTGACTCCAAGCTGGACATGGTGATACATGTCTGTCATCCCAGCACTCGGGAGTTTGGAGACCAGCCTGGACACATAAAACATATTTTTTTTTAGGTTTTTTGAGACAGGGTCTCTCCTTTTGTGGTTCAGGCTGGCCCTGAGCTCAGCCTCAAACTCACATCGCAGCAATCCTCCTGCCTCTGCCTCCCAAGTGCTGGGATTACAGGCATGAGCCACCACACCCAGCACTGTAGTATGTGGTACTGGTTGCTGCTGGGCGTGAGTCTCCACACCCAGTATTGTATGTGATTACCGGGGATCGAACCCAGGTCCTTGTGCTTGCAAGGCAGGCACCGGAACCACTGAGCTAACTCCCCAGCCCTAAAACATAATTTTTTGAGAAACTGTCTCAAAAAATAATCCTAATTGATTTCAGCTAAGCACATTTAAAAAAGCATTCAGAAGAGTTTTGCTTTTTAAATTCAACATCTTATCCTTGATTTCATATTTGGGGGTTTTTTGAGACAATATCTATGTAGTTTAGACTGGCCTTGGATTTACTGTATAGCCCAGGCTGACCTCAAACTCAGAGCAATCCTCCTGCCTCATCCTTTTGAGAGCTGGCATAACAAGTGTGTGCCACTATGCCCAGGCCCAAGTTAATATGCTAATTTATTTTTAATTCACATGTCATGGTGTTCATCTAATGTTTGTGGCATGGTACACTTAGTATATCTAATACTCAGATTGCATTGTGTGCGTCTCTGTGTATATGTTGAACCAGGCTCTTGCACATACTGGGCCAGTGCTATACTACTGGGCCATACTGATTTTTCACTGTTAGAACTAACTAGTAAGTGTCTTTATGCACGGGTCTGGTTCACTTTAGAACATCCCCTGCAGTAGGCAACACTAGATAGTAGCACTACTACATAGATGCAAAGCATCATGCACATTAAATACATAATACCAGGTGTCCCCCTTCCAGAGAGGTTGTGCCACTTCAGACTTTCAGTAGATAAGTTTAAATGCATAAATATTAAACTTATTCTGTGTAGGTTTTCAAAAAAAAATTTTAATGTATTTTGAGTAAGTTTAAAATTACCCAAGACTGGGCCAGGGATTTAACTCAAGTGATGTCACACCTACCTTGTAAGCTGCAAGCACAAGGACCTGAGTTTGATCCCTGGTGCTATAAAAAAAAAAAGATTACCCAAAACTGCATCAGCAGTAGATGGAGTCTCACCTGTCAGCGCAGCACCTCCTGGTCCAGGGTTGGCTCAGTGGGCCTGGGCACTTGGCAGGCAGTGAACCCTGAAGAGTGGGTTGGGGCCAGGTAAAGGAGCACCCAAACACCAATAGCTGCATTTGTGTATGAAACTGAAATGTGCCTCAGTGCAGTAAACAAGTGGCAGACATCAGTGCACCGTCCATTGGACTTCTGAGCTTGCAGTCCTAGAGCAAGGCAATGTAGCAGGGACCTGGCTGCAGCCTGGCTGCAGTGAGACGGGCCTGCCTGGTTCTGTGGGTACAGGAGTTCTCTCACAGACACACGCATCCCACTGTTGGAAAAGCAACAGTGTGGCCTGTTATTTATGTAAGTATTAAGTTAAAAGTTCAGGTGGAGTTTTGAATTTTGTATAACACAGAGGCTACAGTTCCTACCTGATTAGGGATGGGATTCTTCGTTCTGATGTCTTCTACTGCTTTCTCTCAGCTTGGCGTTCATCAAGCGGACCCCCGTGATTGACGCCGACAAGCCAGTGTCTTCCCAGCTGCGAGTGCTCACGCTCAGTGAAGACTCGCCCTATGAGACACTGCACTCTTTCATCAGCAATGCAGTGGCGCCATTTTTTAAGTCCTACATCAGAGAGTCTGGCAAGGCAGACAGGTGAAAACCCTTTTCCTTCTACGGCGTGAATGTTAAATTTCATTCAGTGATCAAGACAGTGTGGAGGATGGTGTAAAGCTCGGGAGCTAGGAGGGCTGTTGCCTTGCTAAGTATGCGCGTTGTTACTGTTTGACAAGCCTGAAATAGGACAGTGGTGAGAACCTATGGCACCATCGCTGGTGCTGTTTGTATCATTGAAGGCTCTAAAAGATTGTCCATCATGGGAACAGGGTCTCTGCAGAGGGCCCGAGAGCCCTGATGTCAAGGTTATTTCATATCCTTGTAGGGATGGCGACAAAATGGCTCCTTCTGTTGAGAAGAAAATTGCAGAGCTGGAAATGGGCCTCCTTCACCTGCAGCAGAATATTGAAATTCCAGAGATTAGCCTGCCGATCCATCCCATTATCACAAATGTAGCCAAGCAATGCTATGAACGTGGTGAGAAACCAAAAGTCACAGACTTTGGAGATAAAGTTGAAGACCCAACTTTTCTCAACCAATTACAGTCTGGAGTTAACCGTTGGATCCGAGAGATTCAAAAAGTAAGATTAGCAGCATTACATGTAATGTGCAGTGTGTTCCTCTTAAGTGTCATCTGGGAACAGTGCTGAGTCTATTAATGAGACAGATAGCTGGGGCAGGCCCTGTCTGCTCCTGGCATGCCTGGTCTATCTGTCCGTCGGGTGGGGTGCACTCGGAAACTAGAGTCCTGGTCTCGATCAAACCACTTTTAGCTGACCAGGATGGAATCTGCCTGAAATCTGAAAATTCATTGGTGTTGCATTACCTCAGTGATGCTTCTTATCTGTTAAATGGTGATTACCCTTGAATATATTTTATCTCCAAAGGTGACCAAACTTGACAGAGATCCTGCATCAGGAACCGCTTTACAGGAAATCAGTTTTTGGTTGAACCTGGAACGTGCATTGTACCGAATCCAGGAGAAGAGGGAGAGCCCAGAAGTTCTTCTGACACTGGACATCTTGAAACATGGCAAGCGCTTCCATGCTACTGTCAGCTTCGACACTGACACAGGTGAAAACAGGGACTATGGAGCTAATTGTTCATTTTTCTGGTTTTGGTTTGTTTTTTCTGGGATGGGTTTGGTTTTCTTTGTCAGCTTCAGGTTTGTTTTGGTTTTGGGTTTTTCTTGCTATGTAATTTAAGCTGGCTTTGAATTCACTCTGTACCCAAGGCTTACCTCTAACTCACGGCCTCAACATGACAGGTGTGCATTACTGTGTCCAGCTTGTTTAGTAATTGGCCTGGGTTTTATGAGGTATTTGATTTGATAATTTGGTTGAAAATTAATACATGTACTTTGAGGGGAAAATGGTGTCAGGGATTGAATCCAGAATCTTACATGGGAGCTACACCCTCAGCCGTACAGTGTTTGTTTGTACTTACGGTACTGATTGTTAAATCCAGAGCCTCACCCTGAGCTACAGCCCCAGCCTATTTAGTACTTCTTTGGAGAAAGGGTCTCGCTAAATCACAAAGCTGCCCAGGCAAGGCTTGAGCTTGAAATCTTGCCTCAGTGTCCTAGAGTGCTGGAATTCTGGGCACATGCCACCATGACCAGTTCTATACTATTATTTTTAGCTTTTTTTCTTCTGGCTTCTTTCATTTTTTTCCTTAGTTCAAAGGAATTACAATGATTTTCCAGTTTGGTTTGTTCTATTTTTGATACTTTTTAAAAATCATATTAGAAGTTAAGAAATAGATTTTTTTAAAGAACAGATTTAAGTTGTCTATTATTTCTGTAATTTTATTCCTTTTTTTGAGACAAGCTGTCACTGTATAGCCCAGGCTGGCCTTGAATTTATAACACTTCCCATCTCAGCCTCTCAAGTGCTGGGAATACAGGCCTCCACCAGCACACCTGGCTCTGTCCCTATAATTTTGTGTGTATAACACGTTCACTTACTTTGAGTCATGGGAATAAAATTTGAATTTTAGTGTTCTCGTGGATGGTAAAATTATAATTTCTCTTCAGTGTACATGAGTTAACCCTTCTCTTTTTGGTAATAAGGATCAAACTCAGGACCTTATGCTTGCCAGGCCGGCGCAGTCCCACCTAGCTATACCCCAGCCCAACCCTACTGTTTTTTTTTGAGACAAGGTCTCATTTTTTTGTAGTTCAGGCTAGCCCTGAACTCACTTTATAGCCGAGGCCAGCCTCAAACTCAGCAATCCTCCTACCTCTACTTCCCAAGTGCTGGGATTATAGGCATGAGCCACCATGCCTAGCAGTGTGGAATGTGGTTACTGGGGATCAGGACTTTGCACTAAGCCTCCAGCACTACTCTTAAAAACACAAAACTGAGACCATACCAAGGTTATTCTCATAATCTCATCTCATCTCTTCTCTTCTCTTCTCCTCTTCTCTCTGTTCTGTGATATCAGGATCAAACTTGCGTCCTTGTGCCTCCAAGGTAGGCGCAGTACCACTTGAGCCAAATCCGCAGCCCACTATCATTTCTTTTTAAAGTATCACAAACAGCTTCTGTGCCATTAACTCCCTCCATCTGCTTTGTGTCACTGCTTTATGTGAATGCCAATAACTGTTTCTGTGTCATCTAGGTCTCAAGCAGGCCTTGGAGACGGTGAATGACTACAACCCTCTGATGAAGGATTTTCCTCTGAATGACCTGCTCTCTGCAACTGAGCTGGACAAAATACGGCAGGCACTTGTCGCAATTTTCACCCATTTGAGAAAGATCCGAAACACAAAATACCCTATCCAGAGGGCTCTGCGTCTGGTGGAGGCCATCTCCCGAGACCTGAGCTCCCAATTACTCAAAGTGCTGGGCACTCGGAAGCTGATGCATGTCGCTTATGAAGAGTTTGAAAAAGTAAGTTTTGGTCTGTTAGCAAACCAGCCTCAAGGCACAGAGATGGGAGGATGCTGTACTAACAGGCTGCCATCCTGAACTGTGTCCTAGGTTATGGTGGCTTGCTTCGAAGTGTTTCAGACTTGGGACGATGAGTATGAGAAACTTCAGGTGTTGTTGAGGGACATCGTCAAGAGGAAAAGGGAAGAAAACCTGAAGATGGTATGGCGGATCAATCCTGCCCACCGGAAGCTGCAGGCACGCCTTGACCAGATGAGGAAGTTCAGACGTCAGCACGAGCAGCTGAGAGCAGTCATCGTCAGGGTCCTGAGGCCACAGGTACAGCCTGCATGTTGAGAGCTGATATGTGCATTGCTTAAGGGCCCCAAGAGTTAATGATTTTCCCTTTAATACTCAGTATTTCATTTTCCTTGGTTGTGTTCTTGTAAGATCTAGTGATTCTGGCCAGGGATATAGCTTAGTGGTGCTGTGCCTACCTGGCACGTGCAAATTCCTGAATTCGATCCCTGGTACCAAAAGAAACAATCTAGTGATTCTGCCTTATGTTGTTTCAGCCCAGTGTCCTGTGTGGACTCTAGAGCCAGACCTCTTGGGTTTAAAATTCCAACTCCATTTTTTCTAGTGTTATGTAAACATGTTATTTAACTCCCTTTTCTGAATCTTCATCTTTGAAATATGGGTAAATAATTGTATCTGCCTGAGAATTATTAAAAGAATTCAATGATTTCTTTGTACATATCTTTTTTTCCCTTTCTCCTGAATTTTCATCAGCTCTTTTCTTCCTTTTAAAAAATCTACTTAAGGGCTAGAGAGATATAGCTTAGTGGTAGAGTGTTTGCCTAGCATATATGAGGCCCTGGTAATGGAATGATCCCCAGTAATGGGGGAAAACATAATTTCCAGCAGAAACCACCGTGTCTGCTGGGTGTGGTGGTGCATGCTTGTAAATCCCACTACTCAGGGACCCTGAAGCAGGAACCCAGCCTGGACACCACAGGTACTTAGTGAGACCCTGTCTCAAAAAAAATAAAGTACTCTAAAGAGTAGGGGCCGGGGATTTAGCTCAGTGGTTCCGGCACCTGTCTTGCAAGCGCAAGGACCCGGGTTCAATCCCCGGTAACCACATAACAATACTGCGTATGGAGACTCACCCCAGCAGCAACCAGTACCACATACCACAGTGCTGGGCGTGGTGGCTCACGCATGTAATCCCAGCACTTGGGAGGCAGAGGCAGGAGGATTGCTGTGATGTGAGTTTGAGGCTGAGCTCAGGGCCAGCCTGAACCACAAAAGCAAGACCCTGTCTCAAAAAAAAAAAAAAATTCTGTGTTTGATCCCAAGTACCCTCAAAAAAGCCTCCACATTGTCAGAAAATCTTTATGGTGCAGAGCTAAAATATATAGTGTTTTTGTTGGCCTTAAGTTATGGCTATAAAATATATGACTAATAGTTCCAGAACCTATTCTGCTGACTAATCTTGCATTGTATGAACAATAAAATAAAGCTCTTCCTTGCTGACCCCCTCTCACCTAGGTCACAGCAGTCGCACAGCAGAATCAAGGAGAGGTGCCAGAACCCCAGGATATGAAAGTGGCTGAGGTCCTGTTCGATGCTGCAGATGCAAATGCTATTGAGGAGGTGAACCTGGCCTATGAGAACGTCAAGGAGGTGGATGGGCTGGACGTCTCCAAGGAGGGTACCGAGGCCTGGGAGGCTGCAATGAAGAGATACGATGAGAGGATTGACCGGGTGGAGACACGGATCACTGCCCGCCTGCGAGACCAGCTGGGCACAGCCAAGAACGCGAACGAGATGTTCCGGATCTTCTCTAGGTTCAACGCGCTGTTCGTCAGGCCACACATCCGTGGGGCCATCCGGGAGTACCAGACCCAGCTGATCCAGCGTGTGAAAGACGACATCGAGTCCCTACATGACAAGTTCAAGGTTCAGTATCCACAGAGCCAGGCATGCAAGATGAGCCATGTGCGCGACCTGCCACCGGTATCCGGCTCCATCATCTGGGCAAAGCAGATCGACCGGCAGCTCACTGCCTACATGAAGCGTGTGGAGGACGTGCTGGGCAAGGGCTGGGAGAACCACGTGGAAGGACAGAAGCTAAAGCAGGACGGGGACAGCTTCCGCATGAAGCTCAACACCCAGGAGATCTTCGATGACTGGGCCCGGAAGGTGCAGCAGCGCAACCTCGGCGTCTCAGGCCGCATCTTCACCATCGAGAGCACACGCGTACGGGGCCGCACCGGAAACGTCCTCAAGCTCAAAGTCAACTTCCTTCCCGAGATCATCACGCTGTCCAAAGAAGTCCGGAACCTCAAGTGGCTCGGTTTCCGGGTTCCCCTGGCCATTGTGAACAAGGCTCACCAAGCCAACCAGCTGTACCCGTTTGCCATCTCGCTGATCGAGAGCGTGCGGACCTACGAGCGCACCTGCGAGAAGGTGGAGGAGCGCAACACTATCTCTCTCCTGGTGGCTGGCCTAAAGAAGGAGGTGCAGGCGCTGATCGCAGAGGGCATTGCCCTTGTGTGGGAGTCCTATAAGCTGGACCCATATGTGCAGCGCCTGGCGGAGACAGTCTTCAACTTCCAGGAGAAGGTGCGTCAGCCTGACCCTCACGAATCCCAGGAGCGAACAGAGATGGTAGCCGAGTCCTCATTCTTCCCAAAGAGCAGCGAAAAGGAAAATGAGATGAAAGAGATGACAGCTCCGGGGAGGCCTGGGCCCTATCCTAAGCCGAGAAGCGGGGGTGGGTGTTGGAGGGGGGATGCTGCCTGCTGGGGCAGAGCAGACATCACTCACTCAGGGACGAGGCATGAGGTCTGCCCATCTGTGCACAGGGCGTAGTCTGTGCACAGGAAAGTCAGGGCGGAGAAGCTGATGGCCACACCTTCCCTCCCCCTGGATCGAGTATCTGCTGTCACTGCCTTGAGCATCTCTTAATGAACTAAGGCAAAGGAAGCCAAGTGTGGTGGTGTACTCTGGGAGGCCAAGACAGGAGGTTCACGAGTTTGAGCCCAGCTGGGGCAACTTAGCAAGACCCTATCTCCAGGATATAGCTCAGTGATATAGCTCAGTATAGTCCCTGGATTCAGTCCTGAGTTCTATAGAAAACCAGAAAAAAATAAGGGAGTGGTTGCTGTCAGTGTTACCTGTGCCTTCCTATAGGTGGATGATCTGTTGATTATTGAAGAGAAGATAGACCTGGAAGTGCGTTCCTTGGAGACATGCATGTATGATCACAAGACCTTCTCAGAGATCCTGAACAGGGTCCAGAAGGCAGTAGATGACCTCAACCTTCATTCTTACTCCAACTTGCCCATCTGGGTCAACAAGCTTGACATGGAGGTGAGATGTGGGAGTGGGCCTTGCTCAGTACGCACCAGCCTATCACAAGGAGCGTTGCCCTTAGAAATGGTGATGGTGTGGCTGGTAGAATCCTGTAACCCCAGCTGTCAGGAGGCTGAGGCAGGATTGCAGGTGTGAGGCCAGTCTTTGCACCCCAGCAAGACACTGTCTCTGAAGTAAAAGAAGTCATCTGTGATGGCCCCTCTCTCCAGACCATCCCTCAGGTCCATGGCAGTTCTGAGCTGGGCATAGACAGCCGCAGAGGAGCAGAGCCCTGCTATTGACCATATGTGTAACAGCCTCTTGTCCACCTTTCCTTTTGATATAGGCTAACATTTACAGACTTTATTTTGGTGGTGCTGGGGAGTGAGACCAGGGGCCCAGCACACTCCCTCCCACACTGACACCACACCACATGCCAGCCCCAGGCTTGTCTGTCCTGGCCCACCAGCTTCCTGTCCTTTCCTGACAACACCAGACCCAGTGTGAAAGAACTTTCCAGCAGCACAGTGCTTCTCATTCCCAAGTGACCCCCATTGTGGAGCCCAGAGCACATCCCAAGGAGTCATACAAATGGGGTGTTGGTGGCAGAGGATGCAGCTTGATGTTGTTTGTGGTCAGTGCCTGCTGTGGGCACATCAGAGCAGTGTGTCCACACGGACAGCACCGTCGGATGGAAGGTGGGAGGGAGTCCTGCTGTCTGGGCCCCTCAGGCGGCCAAGTGTCCCTGGCTCTGCCCTTGGGATGGTTGCATCCCATGGTGAACTGTTCACAGGGCTCACATCCTGTGCAGGAACGTCCTGCTCATGTCCTGTGCAGGAACGTGTCCCATGGTAGGTCAGAGAAGACGTACTTCCTGTTGAGAGAATGGATTGTTACCTGAATACCACTCAGCAGATTTCATTTCAAGGCTTCCGGGAAACATGGGTAGACTTTCTCCCATAGCGCATATTCCCAGACACCGTGTTGATGTCCCTGTCACTAGCAAGTCAGGGGACAGGTGATTCAGTTGCCCAGGGAGGATGACCACAGCTCACTGGGACAGCTCAGGGTGACTGAGGGTCGGAGTCACACTTGGCAGCCCCAGCTGCCCAAATCCCTCACCTTCTAGCCTTCCTGCTCATCATGGCTCACCTGGGAAGACACTGTTCTCTGCTTTCTCTGTAGATCGAAAGGATACTGGGTGTGCGTCTACAAGCCGGCCTGAGAGCCTGGACCCAGGTCCTTCTTGGACAAGCTGAAGACAAGGCCGAAGTGGACATGGACACAGATGCCCCGCAAGTCAGTCACAAGCCTGGCGGGGAGCCAAAAATCAAAGTGAGTATTTCCCAAGGGACCTCATTTCCTAGCCAGTAAAATGACACTTTCCCTTCAAAACATGGTGGGGATAAGGAGGACATATCTCCAAGAGGCAGTATGTGCTTTGAAAATGTCACTTTCCATCAGAGAAACCTGCTAGCGGCCACCCTACAAACAGTGATGCCATGCAGGTGTTGTAGACCCGTGAGGGGAAGGCCTCCTGGTGACTCAGCATCATTCTGCAGAGCCACGGTACAAGTCAGGTTCTGAGAGCATACCATCAGGACTAGGAAAGACAAGCTGAGAAATGGCACGGGTTGGCAAGGACCGAGGCAATGTGACAGCTGGTATCATGGACATATTGGATTTGGGCCAACAACTTGATTGCAATCTGCTTTACAGGCTCACCAGGGTCCTCAGCATGTGCAGAGTATGATGGTAGCAAGACAGCCAGTGGAGGGCATTTGGAAACTCTCTGTACTTTCTTTGCAACTCTCCTAAAAGTCTTAAATAGTTTCAAAACAAGTCATAAATACAAAATAAGCCAGGCTTCATGGCACCTGCCTATGGTCCCAACTCTCAAAAGGCTGGAGCAGAAACATTATAGACCTGAGGCCGGCCTGGGCTACAGTGAGACCCTGTCTCAAAACACAAGGTAATGTTGAGAAGAGAACCTCACCTAGGGGAGCAGCTCTACACAGCGATTCTTCAGTTGCTGCGTACAAGCTGTGCCAGCCAAGTCTCAAATTGAGGTCTTCAGAGAATGCAGTGGCGCAAGCCCACAGCGGTTTCTTCCGAGCCTGCTGCTTCCCTTATGTAGCATCTGAAACAAGGCCATGTGGAGCAGGAGCCGCAGGGAACTGCAAGCCCCAAACTACAGTCAGATTCCCGACCCTAATCCAACACTTTGATGACTACTCTGGGAAAAGCTGTTGGCTTTGTTTTCTTCTACAGATTTTGTTTTCATTTTTTTATCTTAATACTTTAAATATTTTTCCAGTTTCGGGTTGGGGATATAGCTCGGTGGTTCTGGTGCCTGTCTTGCAAGCGCAAGAGCCTGGGTTCGATCCCTGGTAACCACATAACAATACTGGGCGTGGAGACTCACCCCAGCAGCAACCAGTACCACATACCACAGTGCTGGGTGTGGTGGCTCACGCCTGTAATCCCAGCACTCGGGAGGCAGAGGCAGGAGGATTGCTGTGATATGAGTTTGAGGCTGAGCTCAGGGTCAGCCTGAACTACAGAGCGAGACCCTGTCTCCAAAAAAAAAAAATTTTTTCTTCCAGTTTCTATAGTACAAATATTCCTCCCCAGAGTGTACTTTTGTTTGTTTTTTGGGTTGTTGTTGTTGTTGTTGTTTTTTTTGAGACAAGGTCTTGCTTTTGTAGTTTAGGCTGGCCCTAAACTCACTATGTAGCCCAAGCCAGCTGTGAGCTCATAGCAATCCTCCTGCCTCTGCCTCCCAAGTGCTGGGATTATAGGCGTGAGCCACCACTCCCGGCACTGTGGTATGTGGTACTGGTTGCTGCTGGGCGTGAATCTCCACGCCCAGTATTGTACGTGGTTACCGAGGATCGAACCCAGGCCCTTGTGCTTGCAAGACAGGCGTCAGAACCACTGAGCTAAATCCTCAGCGCCAGGATTGCTGTGAGTTTGAGGCTGAGCTCAGGACCAGCCTAAACTATAAAGCGAGACCCTGTCTCAAAAAAAAAAGATGTGAGGGCCGGGGAGTTAGCTCAGTGGTTCCGGCGCCTGTCTTGCAAGCGCAAGGGCCCCGGGTTCGATTCCCCGGTAACCACATAACAATACTGGGTGTGGAGACTCATGCCCAGCAGCAACCAGTACCACATACCACAGTGCCGGGCGTGGTGGCTCACGCCTGTAATCCCAGCACTCGGGAGGCAGAGGCAGGAGGATTGTGATGTGAGTTGGAGGCTGAGCTCAGGGCCAGCCTGAACCACAAAGCGAGACT
>PVIR01036074.1:0-16044 GCA_004026965.1 Petromus typicus
CCCAAATAGCAATGAAGCTATTAGCCATCAGCCTTTCAAAGTTTGTTCCACATCAAACACCAAAAGCCAGATTCTCCACCCTGACCCAAGAAAGACATCGGTGAGGCCATCATTCACCAATACCTGGGTCATTCATCTCCCTGTACAAGTTTCCTGAGAAGAAATACACCCATTCCTCATCTTTAACACCTTGAAGTTAATGGCCACGTGTGATATACGGTCGCTCTGAAGTAGCCCTACCTTTGGCCATCCTTTGGTGGTTGCTGGTGGCCCACCATCTTTCCAGCTGCACCTCGACATTTTACAAAGTCCCTTCTTGGAAATTCTGTGTTTGTGAAGTAACAAGGAAGCGATACAAAGGGAAACCCAACGGGCTTTTTCCCTTCCATGGCTCAGAAGGCCCGCAAACTGTGCGTTCTTTGAGGAGCAGTTTTTAGTACTAGCTGTGGAGCAGGGCGATGTTGGACTCGGCTTTGTTAAAAGGTGGCTGAGCGCCATCTTCGGGATGAGACTGTGCAGTGTGCCCCCAGGTGTACCCTCCACGACATACACCTTTGTGTCTGCTTTTGCGTGCTTTCCGATGACTGGGAGTTATGTTTCCCTGGAGATCTTTCTGTGCTGCAACTGCAACAGATGGTGTTCTCGGCACCCAAATATCTTGGCTAAGGGAAGCTACGATGTGAACAGCAGTAGTGACAGTGAAAACAGGGCCTGTAGAAGCCTCCTCAAAAACATCAATACTCAGGTCTTTCCTCTTGTAGGTTAAACTTACTATTTTGACAAAGGAAATAACCAGGGTAAGAGCAAGAAATCCCTGTTGGACTCTGAAATATCTGTAGTAGCAGTTTACCATTCATTCATTCATTTATTAGTTGTGGTCCTGGGGATTGAACTCAAGACCTCACAGTTGCCCTGGAAGTACATCCCCGCACCATATAGCCCTGGGAAGACGCACTGATATCATCCCACTGAGAGGCGGTGTCCCTTGAGTTTGTGACCCTTAAATATCCCAGGGCAAGCACATTTCTGCTGGTTTCAGACGTGAATGGGAGTGACAAGGGACAGAGGTGTTGAAAATGGGTGATCAACACAGACTGATGGACTTTCTGTTCTCTTTCTTTTACCACAAGATCCCCGCCCACCAGGCATACCTGGAACACAGGTGTGGGCAGGTGGATGTTTGTCCACGTGGGGTTGTTAATGTGACAGACATTGTTATTCTAGTCCAGAGGTATTCAGAAGGGGTGGATGTTTTTGAAAATAATTTTATCTTTGTTGTTCCATGTTGGCAATATGTATTGTGTACAGTTATCACAGGGAGGTGATACCTGTCCATAACACGTCTTACTTTTTTTTTTTAAGACAGGGGCTTGCTTTTATAGTGCAAGTTGGCCCTGAGCTCAGCCTAGAACTCACAGCAATCCTCCTGCCTCTGCCTCTTCAGTGCTGGGATTACAGGTATGAACCACCACTCCTGGCACTGTGGAATATGGTTCTGATTGCTGGTGCGTGTCAGTCACCATGCCTGGCACTGTTGTATGTGGTTACTGGGGATGAAACCTGGGCCTGTGTGCTTGCAAAGAAGGTGCTGGAATCACTGAGATAAATCCGCAGCCCCATCTTGCTTCTTTTTATAACCATTTCCCTCACCTTCTTGTTCACCCTGCTATTTGCAAAATACTGGGCTCCATTTTGTATATTTTCTCTCTATAATGTATTTTTTCATACGGCTTCTCATATAAGAGACACAATGTGATATTTAAGATTAGTGTCGACTAATTGGACTATTGGACTGCATATTTGAGTGTAGAAATAGTTATTTTTTCCTAAAACTAACTTTTTATCTTTCTTTATGACAGCATAGTGCTCCACTGTATTAAAAAATACGTTTTATTTATCCATTCATCTGTTAACAGACGTACTTCTAACATGGACAAGTTAATATGTAGACAACTAAGAAGACTTTTTTTGCACTTGGGCGTTTGGAGGGGCATCGATCTTTGATGGATTTTGTTGCAATGTACTGTCCTTTCTGTCATTTTCCTGTTTTGTCAATAACATAAGTCTATAGAATATATTTTCTCCTATTACTTATCTTACTTTCTTGTCTTCTATAGTCTCAACAACTAGGTTCCCTTGTCTGCTTTTGTGGTACAGAAGGAGATAGTCGATGTGTTTTGGAGCAGGATAAATGTGAATCACAGAGGCAAACGGCAAGCAGCCCCCAAGGATGCAAATGTCATGCATGCCCAGGAAGAAGTGAATTCGAACACTTTCCAGCTGGGCGTGGCTTTCTTAGTCTGGAACCTCAACCTTTGTTAGTTTAGAAAGTCTCATAAAAACATTTTTAAAGTATTAACTAGGAGTCAAGTTTGGCTTTGGTGAGCAATGCTCCTAGTGGAAGAATCACTGAGAGTTTTGCCACGTGGTTTAATCTTTGATTACAGAATGAATTGAGATATTCTTGGGGTTTCTTCTCTTTGAAAGACAGCCTGATATATGGGAAACACGTTTCTGGCTTGCCACCAGTTCTAGAGGAGCAAAATTCCAATGAAAAGCCCTTTGGACTCCAAAACAAGGACTTTTCTAGAAGTTCAGGTCAATTAGAATCTTCTCAGTTGTTCTATGGGGGAGAGGCTTACAATTCACAAGCTTTTTTGAAGACCGAGAGCTATATAGGCAGTAGCAAAGGTCCTCTGGGTAAAGATAGGAGGATTCCTTCTTTAATAGCACCAGACGAGGACAAGGATCACTCAGAACAGTGCTCAAACTCACAATTAAGAACACTACAGAATACCCGTGACTCTTTGAAGACATCCAATTGGATTGGTAAAAACTTCTGGGGCAGGGATTTAGCTCAGTGGTTCTGAGGGTAGAGATATGTGTGGGTAGTGGCAGAGAGGAATGACATTTCGAGTATCGTGTGTTGGAAATGTGTATGAAGGTGCAGACCCACAGCTGCCAGGCTAAGGGTCAGAGTGATTTTCCACAAGGATTCAGTTGAGTGACTCCAAAATTTTAAATGCTGCCGGGTCCTGAGAGGAGGAGGCTGGGGCTACACAGAGGCTTTGAAAGAGGTGTGAGGGGAAGTGAGGGTTTTAGAGACCGCAGGACCCTTGCGAGGATGAGACGATATGAATGCTGCAGACTAGCTGGGCAGTGCACACCTGCAACCCCAGCACTCTGAGAGGCTGAGGCAGGAGGATCACAAACTTGAACTCAGTCTGGGCATCGCAGTAACTTTGCAAGATTCTGTACGAAAATAAAATTTAAAAAGATCTGGAGATGTAGCTCAGGGAGAAGTCTCTACCTTAAATTCTGAGTTGGACAGAGATAGACAGACAGAGAAACAGATAGATGACAGAGATAAATTTAGGGAGATAAATGGCACCACCATTCAATATGAAAAGAGGGAAAAATTGCTGGTGAGGGGAACAAAATGAGTTTTGTGTTGGACGAAGAGAATTTGGGCTTCTTTGGGGGTCTGAGGAAGAAGATACAGGAGGTGAGAGGAATGACTTAGCCATTCTGAACTCACTGCAGTCCTCCTGCCTCTGCCTCTCGAGTTCTGGGATCACAGGCGTGAGCCACCACGCCTGGCCTTGTGGTGTATGGTACTGATTGCTGGTGGGCGTGAGTCTCCATGCTCAGCCTTATTGTTTGTGGTTACCGGGGACTGAACCTGGGCCCTGGAGCTTGCTAAACACGCACCAGAAACACCGAGCTAAATCCCTGCCCCAGAAGTTTTTACCAATCCAATTGGATGTCTTCAAAGAGTCACGGGCATTCTGTGGTGTTCTTAATTGTAGGTGTTATGTCTAATTTCTGTGTGTTGTGTTTGAAACAAGTTCCTATTGTATCATGCAGGCTGGCCTTGAACTCATGATCCTCCTGCCTCAGCCTCTAGAATGGTGAAATTATGAGTACGTGCCTCTCTACAGTTCCAAAAAGGATTCTAAAAATGATTTTGACCCCGATATATTTTTTCCCAATATATATACATATATATTTTGCCTTAGCTAATCTACAGTATATAGTAGATGGCTGTTGTCCTAAGCAAGACTTGCCGTTCATTGGAAAAGTAAAAATATTCCACATGGGAGAAAAAAAAATGGTACATAGAAAATTATTTCCCAGTGGCTGAGGATTTAGCTCAGTGGTTCTCGTGCTTGTCTTGCAAGCACAAGGACCTGGGTTAGATTCCCCGATAACTACATATAATACTGGGCATGGGGACTCATGCCCAGCAGCAATCAGTACCACATACCACAGTGCCGGGCGTGGTGGCTCATGCCTGTCATCCCAGCACTCGGGAGGCAGAGGCAGGAGGATTGCTGTGATGTGAGTTGGAGGCTGAGCTCAGGGCCAGCCTGAACCAGAAAGCGAGACCCTGTCCCAAAAAAAATTATTTACCATTCCAGTTGGCTAAGGTCTTCTTTTAGGGAAACCCTCAGGGGCTTACTTTTAATGTGGAATCAGTGTCAGGGGAACTATAGGTTAAGGCTGATAGTTACAGTTTCAAAACCCCATTGATTTTAAATCTCAGAGGAACAGACTGTGCTCTGGGAATTTCATGCCTCACGCACCGTTAACCTTGCATACGTTCAATAAATATTTTGATTCCTTTTACAAACATATCAGGGATAAAATATCATCAGCTTCTGGGTAGAGGAATCATACAGTGACAACTTTGGGGGATTTCTTTTTTTCCAAAGTAGTTTTAAAATTAATATTTCATCTGGTATTCACCACCTGCGGTGCAGGAGTTTGGGGATAGATAATGTTAAAGTCATTTTACAGAGCCTGTTGGAAACCACTCGAGTCCAAATCCAGATGCCTAGTGGGCATTGCTATCGCCATGAGATTATCCTGTATTATACATGGAAGATCAGAAAATCGAATAAATGTGAGATAGAAACTCATTTCCCTCATCTCCTTGGGAATCCTGTAATTGGAGGCTCTACTCAGGATGCGATGGAGGGTACAAATCTATTTGGGAAGCAGTCAGCATTTGTGAAACATGCCGCATTTAGTCACCACTGAAATCTCTTTAAGGAATGGCCAGTATGTAAAACAAACATCACCCCCCCCACTCGAACTTCTCCCCTGGACTTCTTCACTGCTTTGCCTTCCCGGGCTTCCATCCACCCTGGGGGCCTGACAGTTTGAAAATAACGCTCCTAAAATGTAGAATCGAAGCATCCTCCACCTTGTCTACACCGAAGCCATACGGTACTAACTCACCGGAGTTCAGAGACATCATGAATGCAAGTCACTTCGAACAAAACCCACTGAGAAGGAGAGAATGAAGATTCAGAAGAGAAGTACAACGTGGAGGCGCACCCCGAAGCTAAAACAGCACTGTTGTTCATCAGTGAGAGTCACAGTTTTGCCAGCAACCGTCATACGCTTTCTCACGGATGTGTGAGCAGCAGGTTAGTCAAGACCTCAGAGCCGGTTCACGGGAGTGCGGCCAGCGACTAGGAATCTGTAATCGTCCATAACGGAGGGATCGCTTTACAGTATTTTTGGTTCACGTTGCTCCTTGAGAGTGGGACTTTTAGCAGCAAACAGGGAAGTGGAACTGGATGTCCTCCTGGTGGACAGGATTCAAGAAAATCGGAGGAAGATCTTTAATGCATGCTGCTTTGAAGTCAGCACAAAATCGCACTGGGGCTGCTCGGAGACTACATATCCTGTTTACATTTCTGAGGTGGTGGGTCAGACCAAATGACCTTCTTTGCCTGCTTTTGCAGTCCTGGGGATTGAACCCCAGGCCTTCACACTGAGCTCCATCCTCAGCCCCATTTAATTTCTTATTTTGAGATGGCACAGTCCCGGGTTGCCACATTACCCGGGCCGAGTTCAAACTTGAAATCCTCCTGCCTCTGGCCTGTACCATCAATTCCAGGACCAGTGTCTTTTTAAACTACTTTCTTCCATGAACGTGGACCTCACAGATTTCCTCCTTTCTCCAAATCCATATATACTTTTTTTTTCCTCAAAAATTTGCATGTATGAGAAGAATTCAGATTACAACAAATCCTTTTCTTAGATTTTCTAATTTAAATATGGCATGCAAATGTAATTATGTACTGAAATGTAGCATGGTAGAGAAAAAAGAAGGAAAGATTTCTTGAAGATATTCACTTAGAAGTGTGATTTCAATGTTCCCCCAATCTGGTAACTGTTGTAATCACTCCTGCTTCGGGGTCTTTGTATTACATGTTTTCAGTTTGCTAGTACAAGACATTAGTTTTCTGGAATCCTGTAATGGCCACTGACCATTTTTCTAAAGCCTGCTGTCTGTCCTCAATTCAAAGACATCTCCACATGAACAAACAGCTTTCTAAGTCACCCACTTTGCTTTTTTTTTTTTTATTACTCCCCTTCCTCTCTTCAAGAATCCTCAATGCCTTTTTATTTTCTGGAGGATAATATGTTTCCCATTCAGATTTGCAAAGAATAAGAAGAGGCTACAACAATTACTATCAGTATTCCCCCAGATGCTCACACATGAACATCTATTTCCCCAGAATTCTGTGCACACAGCCTTCTGATGCTATCTGCAGATGTGCCTGGTTCCTTGTTCATAGATTAGCTCTTTTCCTCTCTGTGGAAAATTCCATTTCACAATCCAGTTCTTCAGTTGTATTTTGCTGTTCTTTTTCTCTTCAAAACTCAGAGGAATTATCTTTGATTCTCTTCAAAGATTTCACAGTTCCTCCCTTCTAGCCTGGATCGGAAGTCCTTTCTGTAGTGCAATGTTTGGGAACTGGAAGAGGTTGATGGATTCCCAAGGAATGCTGGAATGTTTGGAGAAAGACTTGGCTGTCATTCTTTAGAAGATCCGGGCATCTAGAAGATGGAGGTCAAGGCTGCTACCAAACATCTAAGGCCCACGACAAGACCCGTGGCAAGGAACCAGTGGCCACAAGGTGTCCCCAGGACAAAGACGGGAAACCCTGCCTTCGATTATGTGGTATATCTAATGTGTCTTAAATTCTTCCTGTACCCTTCTTCCTTCCTTTCTCTCACACGCCAACTTGATTTGCAAGATCTAAGGAATACCATTTGTCATATTTGGCTGTTATCTGAATTACACTCCTTGCTTGAATCCCATTACCCTGCAGATAATTCACTCCTTTTCCTTTTTCTGCGGGGGAGAACGCAGTGTTCAAAGAAGAATAGCAGAGAAGCTGCAAGCGTTGTTCACAACCCTTTCTGAAGCCCCCCGTCACAAAGGTAGACCTGTCTGTGGTTTTTGCAGTGGACATGGAAGACACACTCTCCTTCACTGCCATCAGAAATCGGAATGAACTTTGCTTTGCTATCTCTCTGTGCTGCTCTCTGACTGCAAGTGTCGATACACACTGGTATTCAAGATGGCGCTGGCTGGATCCAAGATGGCACCAACCTCATCCAGCATGGTGCCACATGCATGCAAGATGTCGCCAACTGCTTCCAAGATGGCGCCAATTGCATCCAAAATGGTGCCAAATGCATCCAAGATGGCGCCAACCGTATCCAAGATGGCGCCAACCGTATCCAAGATGGCGCCAACCATATCCAAGATGGCGCCAACCGCATCCAAGATGGCAACCCAGGAAGGAAGAATGAGCGATCTGCTTCCTTTTTGAAAGAAGGGATCATGATTCGTATGGCTTTTGCTCTGCTGTGTTCTTGATTATTCCACAAGTCACCCACCAGCAAAGTTGATTTCAGAGCTTTATTTCCCCGAAAAATCTCTTTGGCTTTCTTTGGCATGAGATTGTGCCCTTCTTTTTTGCTAATAATAAAAAAAAATTAAAGAAAAGCAACGCCGATTGAGTTAGAGAATAATTGCTTTAATAATATGACTCATGAAAAAAATAAGAAAGGCTTTTTAAAAAATTATTTCTGAAGAACAGGCTTTGGTTATGAGAAAAATCTCATCCCAACTATAACCTCTCAAATTACTGAAAAAAAAAATCTCCCAGATGGCTAATGGGTGTTAAAAATGGAAACTCCATTAAAAAGATGTATTGGTATATACAAGCACAGGAAACCAGGGAGGGAGGCCTTCTTTATTTTCTTCAGTTTCTTCCTCAAGCTAACTTTTTCTGCTGCGATGAAAATATGGTTTCCTTTTCAACATTCAGATACAAAATAGTTGCACCCAGCATTAAACTATGACTCCCTTATTTTGTGGGCTCAGCAGCAGATTTAATAAGGGAGGCAATTTACAATGACAGATGAACGTTTTTAAAGCTACAGGAAAGCACCAGCACACTGAATCTATAATGAGCTACAAGCGGGTTTATTAGTGTTATTTACAATGGTTAAAAACAAGGAATCACCTCCATGCTTTACCATAGAAAGGGAAGGAAAGCCGTAGAGTGGAATATTAGCATCTTTACAATGCAGAATGCAGAAGACTGTTGAGCCAGATGGTAGGTTCCCATTTATCAATTGAAAAGCCAATGGAAATTGTACTCCACACACAGTTTATGTTAAAAAAAGTAATGGACTAATATAGTATCACATACCTTTAATTCCAATATTATAAACCATAGGAGAAATCAACTCCAAAAAGTCCCATCTACACGGACGTGAGGTTTTGGAGGGGCATCTAGATAGAAGTCATCACAAAGGCATTTCTAGAAACGTTAAGTTTCTCTTCCTATTTAAGTGTCAAATTCCACAAAGTGCAAATATTTTGTTGTCCATTCAGATAACTTCTTTTCTCTCTCTCCCCCCCCCCCTCTCTCTCTCTAACATGTAAAAAACCTGTGTACCATCAATTCAAACAGATAATGGTGGGTTTCTGTACCCTACAGGACTTACCCTCTTTCATCGTGCTCCACTTGGTCCCAGGTAGAAACTCTGCTCCTCTACCAGCCTCATGCTAAATTCTTTCATAATGTTTTCTGGATTTGGGGGGAGGGTGGTTAGGTTCCTTTGTATTATGGCTTTGGTTGCCTTTTATCATATTTTCACAGGTTACATAACGCATCCCATTAGAAACTCTCTAAGTAAAATATGATAAGAAAAGAAGGCCACACCAGTAATCCCAGGACTCTGGATGGATTCCAAGTTTGAGCCCAGTGTGAGAAACTTAGTAAGACCCTGTCTGAAAGATTTTTTTAAAAGGGCTGTGGATGTAGCTCAGTGTCAATGCCGTGGGTTCAGCCCCTAGTATAGGAAAAAATGTAGAAAAAGACAAGAATAGATAGCAAGGAAAATAAGAAGGAGGAAGGGGGGGAGACTAAACAAATAGACTAGAAGGATTCCATTCTGTCTACATTGTTCATCGAAGCGCATGTACTTGAAAACACCAACAGTCCAAATTGTGAACTTCACCTTGACTTTGACTTTGGAATCGTCTGATATTTAAACCAACCACCCAATTCCGAAGCTATTAATTATCCATCTCCTCTGAAGGATCTTGACGAATTGACCAAGTGCCAAGTTGCCCTTCTGAGGAATACTTGCTCCAAATTCATAGGGGATCTTCGTCTTTTGAAGAAATTTTTACATTTCTGTTTCCACCTCCAAACCAGATTGCTGATATCGGAGCTTCGCATCACATCTGTCACCCAACGCTCCCACAGGAAGCAAAGCCACAAAATATGTTGTCCTTTGTTGCGTTTTTTTCTAATAAAATAATCTTCTATTACCAAATCCCTGCTAAAAAAATCCCTAATTTCTTCATAGAAAAACCAAAGAAGTTGTAAATACAAGCCGTTCCTGATCTCTTGAGAAAATGCATGTTTTTTTTTTTCTTCAGAGATGCTCGCGAGAGGCTCGGTAATGGAAGCAGTTGAGAAGAAAGATTATAGTTTCTGTTGACTCTGGAATGCAAACAGGCTGCAATTTCATAGCTAGTAAAATGAGCCAGGGCAAGGATGTCGGGGTAGGGTGCGGAAGCTGGACGGTTTGCCTGATGGCCTGGTGTGGCTTTGGGGTACATCCTGCGTTGAAGCGGAGGTCACGAATTCCAGCATGTTACCTTATGATGTAGTCATGGGATCCCCAGATAGTTGGGCCCTCACCTCTAGAAGGATTAACGGTACACCTGGAATCTTTTTGTTTTGTTTTGCTTTGTTTTTTTTTTTGTTTGTTTGTTTGTTTTTTTTAAATCAGGGTCTCACTTTGCGGTTCAGGCTGGCCCTGAGCTCAGCCTCAAACTCACACCACAGCAATCCTCCTGCCTCTGCCTCCCGAGTGCTGGGCTTACAGGCGTGAGCCACCACCCCCGGCACTGTGGTATGTGGTATTGATTGCTACTGGGCGTGAGTCTCCACACCCAGTATGGTATGTGGTTAATCAAGGATCAAACCCAAGCCCTTGAGCTTGCAAGACAGGCACCAGAACCAGAATAAAGGAAAAAATGGAAAAGGAAGAACAAGGAAAGAGAGACAGAGAGAGAGAATATAATTTCAAGGGTCATGTTGGACAGCTTTCAAGATGGCAGAAGAATTCGGGTTATACTTGGATGATTAATTGAGTCTTTGAAGGGAGGGGAGAGGGAAGGTAACAGAACAGAAGAAAAGGAGAATTCTTTTCTTTTTTTAGAACATTCTTTGTTTTTTCGGTCTTTGCTCCTGTCCATGTAAAATGAACTTGGTTTACCTTCTTCGGAAAGAATTTGTCTCCTGTATACTCCTTAGGTCAATATTTGTTTGAGTTTTGTTTTGTTTGTTTTGAGACCTTGATCCTTTCCCCCTCAACCTCTTAACCATGATCCAGACTGTCTATAGACCCTGAACCTTACCAGCGAGCTCAAAAGAAAGTATATTGGCTGGTGCTACATTTTGAAACCTCACACTTGTATGGACTTTGTACGTAAAGAGATAATGACTCAGAAATTGAACGAAATGAAAAGGGAGGAGCAGAAATCACGTCTTCTTTGCTTTTCAGTATCCACTGGCCACCTGCTCGTGTCTAACTTTCCACTTAATGATATTAAATTTAATTAAATTATGCATGATCTTATAAAGGTCCCAGCTGGGGTGCTTTCACTCACTACTTGAAGCAGCTCCTCCTTCTCTGAGCCTTTCCACAAATTTACATCTCCCCATTAACAAGCTTCAGGTTCAAGGTCTCCGGAGCATGGATTCTAGGTTCACATTGGACTTTCAGAGTTTGGTTAAGTGGGGAGACTCGGATGTAGGATCTCCATCCAGAGACATGGACATCAAAATGCACACTTAGCTCTGTGGATTCCAGAAAACCAAAGGTCAGGGGTCACTCCTTTGGCCAAGTTCACCTCTCAAGTCTGATAGTATGATGGCAAGGAAGAGCCCCAGGAGCCAGAGATAACTTCCATGATCCTTTCTGTTCCATTTCCTATTTTAATCCCCAAGGGGCTTCTGCACTTTGCATCTGAGAATGGCGTTCTCCAAGGCTGTCACCAGGGAGGACTTCAACCTGCACAGTCTCACAGTCTCCATTGCATCCCCAGAGACTCGGACGTGTGCAGCTGCTTTTCTTGTGTGGCACAAAGGAAGTTGTGGGGAGTTTGGGGCCTGCCAGGCTCAGCTGAGCAGATGGCTAAGAGCACAAGGAAACATTTCAGCTCCCCTGTCTCCCCAAGGGTGCACCAGGAAGCTTAGCACTGCCCCTACTTGGAATGCAGTTTGTGAAGCTCTCCGTGCCTTCTTCTGACTTCTCTGCTCCATTATCTGCTCATGTCTCTCTGTCTGGGTTTTCTGAAGATGCTTCTGAAGAAGGGTGCTTGTGGCAGCTCTGGGGCTGCAGCCAGGAAGCCAGTCTGCACTAATATTCCAGTTGCCCTCCATCTGAGTGGAAGGAGGTTCATTTAATTTATGCTAATCATGTCAGAGGAAAAACTAAAACAGTTGGCATTTTTAAAAACAATGAAACATCCTCTTTGGATATGGGGGAAACATTCATGAACTGCTTCAGAGAAGTATTTTCTGGTCACACTTCTGTCTGATGTGATATTGCACTGCCACTGGGAGAGCACAGCTGTTTGCTTTCAGGATTCCTCCTGCAGGACCTTCGAATGGCCGCGACTGCTGGGAATGAAAACTGGGGCAACCACTGTGGAGATTCCTCAAAAAACTGGGCTTTGAGGTCCCATTTGACCTGGCCACTGCTCTGCTAGGTACACACACAAAAGAATTAAAAGACTCCTATCACAGCGACATAGGTGCACCTATGGTTATAGCAGCTCAGTGTGTGATTGCTAAATCTTGGAAGCAACCCAAATGCCCATCAACTGGAGACTGGATAAAGAAGATGTGGTTCTTTTATAGAATGGAGTATTATTCCGCCATTAAAAGTGATAAGATTGAGTCATTCATACTTAATGGATGTTCCTTCAGGACATCCTCCTAAGTGAAATAAATAGATCACAGATGTGTAAATAATGTATCTTTTCTCTGGTATGAAAAATTGAAGGTGTAAGTGAGGTCCAAACTATGTGACAGGTGTCGTGAAAGACGAAGACAATGTTCAAATGGCAAAGCAAACATGTGATGATGTAACAAACTTTTCTTCTGAGAGACCCCTATTATTTTATTAATGAAAATCTCGGCAAGTAACCTTAACTAGAAACTTTCAGCCTGCTAGGAATTCAAGGAAGACACTGGTTTTTCTCTTCAGGGGTCTGTGTGTGTCTTACACCTGATTCATGCTCCATGTAAGACTTTTTAGAGTAAAAAAAAAAAATTTAAAAGGAAAAGGAAGTGTAGGGGTAAGAAGAGAAAGAAAATATCTGATGATTAAAAAAACCAAACGAAATAAAGCTTATATGTTAGGGAGTGGGGGACTTGGGGGCAGGGGAATGGGAAAAAATGAAAAGTAAGTCATGTCATGTACTGGTACAAATTCTCAATGTCAGTTGTGATCACAATATGTATATAAATTGTACCAATAAAATCAATTTTTAGAAAAAGAAAAACCTAGAGATATTCTACTGCAACGAAGTACAGCTGTATTCTCTGCACACCTCCAGCGTCACTTCTTAGAGATAGGCTGGCTCTCAGGATTTTCCTGAATTTCTTTATTTGCAAATATCTGGATGTTTATTCTTGCAAAGGAGAAGAAGCAATGCCAGATTCCACAGAGTCCAGTGAAGCCTCTGGAAAAACATACAACTGAGAGATTTTCCATCCTCCAGGGATCTGGGAAAGTGTGGTGTGATTCAACGACGCGCAAACTTTATTGAAGTTCATTTCACTCAGGGATAGGTTCCGTGACCACAAGTCTGAGCTCCATGGAGAAGCCATGGAAACAAAATACTCCTGTATTAAGAGATGTCTGCTCATGCACATAACTGCTTCTGAATTCAGGCTGGATTACTCCTTCACTAGCTCTTGAATATCCACTGAATGTAGGCGCCGTGTTTACTTACATGAACACAGGAAATGGAAAAGAAAATGTGTATTTTGCTTTGAGGCAACAGAGAAGAGAACATTAATGAGAAATAAGAAAATCAACGTCATCTTCTTGGGCTCCCTCTTTTCCAAGTGATGTTTTTTTCTCTCTCTCTGTAACATTCTTGTCTCTCTCCCTCCCTCCTTGATAGCCTTCCTTTCCCCCCTTATCCTCCTCCCTCATCTTTCTCCCTCCTTTTCTTCCTTTTTCTCATCCTCCTTTCCTCTTCACCTTCCTTATTTCCCTCCACCCTCTACATATTTAAAACAAAGTACTCAGAAGTGGACCACAGAGACCACAACACAACAGTTCTACCAATATACAAATGTCACATCTGCACGTAAAGGATTTATCGGCGACGTGGTGTTCCCAGTAAGCACATCATTTCAACCTCTCCAAAAACATGTTAATCAAATTGTTCCAGTCATTTGCACATTTGGGGGAAAAAGAGGATGTGGCTTAGTCCATCTAGACTGAAAAATGTTTTCCTTTGTTTCGACTCCGATATACTTGGTTGGGGGGAGATGGAGTCCACACTTGAGTGATTAAATAAATGGAAAAAAACAGTGGGAACGCGACTTCTCCCCGCCTCGCTCCACGGTGAGAGAGTATATTTTAAATCTTATTTCCCACCGACTTGTGAATAGCGTATTATTCCCATGCTTACAGTTGCCGCTCCGAGCTTAAATTAAAAACAGTTCCAATTCTCCAGCTCTTGATGGGATTTGAAGTGAGAACTTGGCCTGTGCTGACTCTCAGCAACAAAAACTTTTGTGCTGCTGATAAGGCTTTCGGGATCATTGTTAGCCATCTGTGACATCCTGGGATCGAATAAATACACAGTCACATACCAGACAAGCTCAACCAGCCTACGCCATCCATGGGTGCCAGGAAATCAGGACTGGGTCTGAGAGTGGACAGGTTTTTATATCTAGGGAACCAGATGATCTGAAAGCTGTCTTTTTTGCTTTATTTAGTGTTGGTCTGAGATGAAGTTATCTGTGTCCCAGTTCTCTTTTGGATAGTCTCGTACTGGGATTGAACATTCTTGTTTGCATGTATGCATGTGTTTGTCACACAGGTGAGCTTCATTAAATAGTGTCAGTTGTATTTCTGTTTCGATGTGAGGGATCAACTTGGGGCCTTGTGCGTGCTGGACAAATGCTGTAAGGCTGAGCTGTGGCTCCAGATCTCTGATACTATAATTATAAATGTTTTGAAATATTTGAAAGTATAGAGTTTATACCTTCTGTTTCTGCAACTTTCATTTCTGAATTTCAACTTTTCTACAGAGAGGAGTCACCGGAGAGATTTAAGCAAGCGAAATGATGTGTGGGTCTCTGAGAGAGAGCTGAGCCTGACAGAAAGATGAGATAGGTGACGCGGAAGACAAGAGAGGTCGCGCTGTAGCTGAAGGAACACAGGAAACCCGCAACGCTCCAGAGACCATCCTATCATGCGGGAGATGGGCATGCTGGAGAAAAATACAGCCAAGTCATCTCACCTGTCTCACTATGTCCAGGCTCTGCTGGTTTAGATTCTGGATCACAGCCTATGTGTCTGCGTTTGAACTATCTTCTGGGATCTGCCTAGGATGGAGGAAAATGTCTCCATTTCCAAACCACTGGCAAATAGTTCCCGCAGACAGGAAGTTCAGTTTTTTCCTTGAACATCTGAACATTGGGTCTCAGTGAGTCCCTCCCACAGGGAAGCTGGGGTAGTCTGCGAGGCATTCTACAGCCTGTACCATTTAGCAGGGACATTTTCCCCTTATCTCTCAAATCCTTGTCCTTTGCAGCTCAAGAGCCTATTCAAAATGGGCTGAAGTTTTAGCTAGGAGAGTCCAATTTCAAGTTTGAGGTCAACCTAACTCTTCAGAACTTGCCTAGTGATGTCCTCTGATTGGAAATTCTGAAATGGAAGGCAGTTCTGTCAAGCCTAGAGTAAAAGATGGCACTGATAAATGGAAGGGTGGAGGAGTCTTTAAAAATACATGTGGTTACATAAACTAGAGAACATACAGATGATAAAATAAGATGCAGTTGTAAAAATGGATGAGAAAGTGCTGTAGAGACTTATATGTAAAATCTCCTGAAAGCTACCGGGTTACAAAAAAAATATGAGAGCCGGGAAAATATTTTACATAGTATGCTACTTTCTTGCTAAGGAGAAGGGAATGAGAATATTTATCTGAACATGCATAAAGAAATATGGGAACACACGGGAAGGGTGAACAGATATGAGGAAGAAAGATAAATAAATTAGAGAAGATTCCATAGATGTGTTCTAAAATCCTTTTTGTTTTGAACGATATTCACCTTTCACCTATTCACATACAAGTGAATAAAAAGCATCTAGTTTAGATAACATTGCATCAGTACATGGTGACTACATTATGGTCCTGTGAGATGTTACCATTGGAGGGATGAGGTTAAAACAATACTTTTGGTGTTTTCTTAAAATATAATTTTTGAGTAGAAAATATTTGTTCAAAATAAGACATTTGCACATGGGATGATCAAATAGCCAATTAGCTCATGAAAAAGAGGTCAACATTTTTACTCTCCTAGGAAAATAATTCAATGAAAAATATTGCAGTTGGGCCAGGTATTTAGCCCAGTGGTTCAGGTGCCTGTCTTGCAAGTGCAAGGGCCCGGT
>PVIR01036075.1:0-16044 GCA_004026965.1 Petromus typicus
CCAGCCATTTGTTTACCCTACACACAAAGAGCTCAGGAGACAATGTGGCCTCAGAGAAGGTGGTGAGTCACAGGTGTGGTCCAGAATACAGCTGATGCTGGCAGAGGTGCCCCGGTCATGTGAACATGGGCATGCTCTCCTGTCTGAGAGCCACCAAGAGCCAGCCCTGCTGTAAACCGTGTGAGTCTGGTCCTCCCAGATCCTCTTTGTCCTTGTGTACTTGGAGTTTTTCAGTAAGTATGTGTTTTTAAAAAAACATCTATAATGATGGTGGATTTGCCAGTCCCTCCTGCATTTCTGCTGCTTTTTGATTCACGTATTTTGAAGCCAATTATTTATATAACAATTGTGAGTTGCCAGGCACTGTCCTCAATACTTTCCAAATATGAACTCATTTAATCAATGTGAAATATCCTAACAATAGGAGATAAGTTCAGAAAATTATACAGCGAGGACTTGGAGGAAAATGTAATAAAAGTTGATTGATTAACAAGGAAAACTGTTCATGATACATTATGAAATGAAGAGGGTGAGTCACCATGCAGTTTATACAAGTTGATTGCTATTTTTCTGTGGTGGAGAAAAATCTTATCTATCTATGCACAAGGACAAGGTCTGGAAATGTGCAGGACAAAATGGTTGCATGAGAGATAGAATTGTTGGTAGTCATAACGTTCTTGTTTACACTTATATGCATTTCCTTCTTTCAGTCATGAAGATCTATTACCTTGGTAATTAAACAATCAAATAAATTATTTGATAAGGATCCTGTTATGCAAAACAGGAATTTGAGAAATGTTGGAAAAATAGACTGAAAAATTCTATCTGATTAATAATAAGGCACTCATAGCAAGATAGAAGATCTAGATGTACATCTGTATGAGGATGGATTAGAATCGGCAGTACTCTAGCTAAAGAGAGACAAAAACTCTAAACAATAAAGATGTTCTCTATCCTCAGGAGGTGTCAGATTTTACTGCACTGTTTTGTTTTGTTTTGTTTTGTTTGTTGGTGGGATCCAACTCAGGCCCTTGTGCTTGTAAAGTAGGTGTGGCCCCACTGAGCTACATCCCCAGCCTCCAGGATACTCATCACAACACCGAGGGCCAGAGCGTCAGAGTTTCTGAGTCTACCAATCTGAGACGAGGCTGAAAGTCTGTGTTTCCCCCAAGTTCTCTGGTGATGCCGATGCTGCTTGTCTAAGAACCAGCCGGGCATGGAGAGCCACAGCTGCACTTGGAAGTTATCATTGTTCAGTGGTGTGGCTGCCCTATGCCTTTTATCGTGATATTGGGGGAACCCCGTAAAGCCACTTAGATCTGGAGCTTTTTGGGGAATATCATTTAGAAATGATTTGACTTCCCTTGTGTTTATAGTCCCCTCAAAGGCCTTCTCTTCTGTTGCATTTGGTTAACTTCAATTTTCTTTACAGTCTTTTCTCTCTTGGAGTTTCGGAGATCCATTGGCATGAAAGGGTAGACACACACTGTGTCTACACGCACACTCAGAGGATATTTCCACCCCCTGCTGGTCTGTGTGTCTGGATTCACAGCTGTCCTGTCCCGTGCCCTGTCTGCCTGTCTCACCCCAGCATACCTGTAACTGCCAGCCCTTGAATACGAGGCAGCCCCCTTGAAGACAGTGGCCAGGCTGAGGGGCTGTTGTCTGCCTCCTGCTCCAAGTGTGGCTTGTGTGTCCTGTGACGTGAGGCAGAGACACAGGCTGACTGAACAGCGTGAACACCTGTTCTAGGAAGTGTCTCCCGGGAGCACTTGGGACATTGGGGAAGGAAGGACGTGCCCTGGCCATTCTCCTAGTGACCGGTTCCTTCCCGCCTTTCCCTGCTCTTGCTTACCAATGCCCAGTTCACTCAACACGTTTCCTCAGCACGCAGCTCCGGAGGCTCCTGACTGTCAGGCTCTCGGCTCTGGCGCTCAGTGGTGGAGGGAATGGTGATGATCTGTACCTGAAGTGACTTATTCCCGGTGAGAGAAGAGCAGGGAGAAAACGTCTCGCAGAGAGTGTTGAATTGCCTGTTGGGACGAGGACTCCGAAGATGACACGGAATGGGGAAGGTTAGCAGGATGAAATCAAGTTTGGTCTGGAGGACACAGTGGGCCTTTCTGAAGGGGACTCTAGGTTTCCACTCAGATCTTGGATGGGAGTTAACCAGGTCAAGAGGAAGGGGATGGGGGGACATTCCAGACATAGAAACCAGGTTGCACAAAGACAGAAAAGTCACTTTGCCCTAGGTGCCCATGGAGATCGGTTCCAGGACCCCTGTGGAAATTAGAACCTGCTCAGGTCCCTGATAGGAAATGGCACAGCATCTGTGTCTAACCTGTGCAGTCCTCCCACACACTTTAAATCATCGCTAGATGGCTTTACATACCTAATGCGGTGCCAAGGCTCTGGTCAGGGTTGTTAGGCTGTATTGTGTAGAGAATAAAGATAAGAAAAAGTCTGTACCTGCTCGATGCAGATGCCATTTTTCCTCAAAGACTTTCAAGCCACAGTTGATTGAATCCACAGGTATGGAACCCACAGATGCAAAAGGCCAACAGTGTAGTTTAAGAGTCCAGAAGAAGCCTAGAGACTAAGAGAGAGAAGAAGTCAGCATATTGTGGGCTGGAGAGACAGCAGAGCCACATTACTCAGGGCCTGAGAAGTGTAGACCTTGCCCAGTAATTTGGGCAATGCCATTGAAGGATGTAAATAGGTGAAAAGAAAATCAGCTTTCAGTTCTTTAGAGAACTCAAATTTTTTTCTGCTGGTGGGATGGCATTCCATAATAAATATAGAAGGAATACAGAATTAGATAAATGCCTTGTTTGCCAATTCCAGTGAAGTCATCAGTCCAGAGAAGGGTCAACAATCGATGGAATAATGATGCGGGCTTGGTAGTATGTGCTTATAATCCCAGCACTCAGGAGACTGAGGCAGGAGGATTGACAGGAGTTCGAGGCCAGCCTAGGCTGTGTAGTAAGTTCAAAGCTTTCCTGAACCACACAGTGAGAACCTGTCTCAACACCCTTCCCCCAAGAAAGACAGACATGGAACATTCTTGAGCAGGATCAGACATCATGGGTTCCACTCGTGCTATGGTGGGACAGCTGGACACTGTGCACTTCCTGCTAGAAGCTGCAGAAAACCACGAGGCCAGCAGTGGAGGGATCCTGTCAAGGAAGTGGAATTTGAATCTCACGGGAACCCAGAGCATCACTGTCTAATACAGATGCCCTGAATGGGTGACTGCTTGACATCTGCTTTTATGGTGGCATGGAAGTGGTGTGCATCCAGTAGAAGCCATACTTCATGGGTGAAGTCTGATCTTTTCCTGGGCTAGCAGCATGCAGTGTGAGCCTCTCTCTCTCTCTCTCTCTCTCTCGACTGGACAGCAGCAGTGAACCCAGCTCCTAGCCCACCTGCCATCACAGGAGATGCATGAGGGCACGTGTGTGGGGGTGAGAGAAGCCTGGTAGCTGGAGACCCCCTGAGCCAGTCGAGGCCCAATGCTCTCAGCCCGGCTGGGAGCTTCCTTCCCTCCATCCTGAGAGCTGCAGGCAGCAACTGGACTGGTTTTAGCCCCAAGAGACAGTGAGGTTTCACTTCAAGAGAAACGTTCTGGCTGAAAGGTGAGGACTAGGATTCAAGAGTGGGGAGTCATGCATTTCCCTGGGCAGCCCCACTGCACAGCAAGGCCACCGTGTAGCTGAGACATGGTGACAACCTCATGTAGATGGGCTTTGAATTATTTGGGAGGCAGAGCAGAGACACACAGTGACTCACAGAGTCCTGGGGTTGCTCAGTTCAGGTGTCTTCCAGGCTTGTTGCAAAAGGACCGACTTCCCATTCATCTGGGATTTCTATACCAAAGCACCGCAATGGAGGCTTTGGCTCTCTCCCATGAGTCCTGACTTCTATCTGTGAATCATGGTTCCAGGGGCCAGAAGACCAAAGTCATGGTCCTGGCATCTGGCAAGGGGCTTGTGCTACTCTGTAATCCAGCAGAGGGTGTCACATGATAGAAAGAGAGCTTGAGCTAGCTCAGGTCTCTTCCACTTCTCAGAAGGAACTGATGACATCACGAGGCCCCACTCTCAAGCTCATGTAACCTCAGTTATTGCTCGCATGCATCACCTGCAAATATTGTTTACATATGATTGGGGGATGCAACAGGCTGTGTCTAGACGTCCTCCAATAGCCTAATGCACTCATACGTGGGGCTTTTTGGAGATGGCTGGGTTTGGGTATATGCATATGGATTAAGAGTGTATAATAACTATATTAGTCCACTGGTTGGTTTAGCACTGTTGTAGGTGTGGACAATAGGAAGGCACACCCTGTGTGTGGGTGGCACCACCCAATGGACTTAAAGTCTGGATGGGATAAAAGTCCAGAAAGCTGTCTGCTCTGACTCCTGCCTACCCTGCCATGGACTGTTTCTCCACCATACCCCTCTGTCATGCTGCTCTGCTGTGGAGCCAGCTTACTATGGAATGAAACCTCTACAAACTGTGAGATAAAATAGATCTCTTCTCCTTTAACTTGATGTGTCAGGTATTTTGTTTCAGCAAAAGAGAAAAGTAACTAAGACAGGATGTGAGGTTTCAACATAAGTCTGGGATGAGATGAACACCCAGATTGTAGCATGTTCTAGCATGTGTTCTTTTTGGAGGCATCCTTGAAACCTTCAAAGGGAAGGGGCCAAGCCTGTCTCAGTCTGCATTTCTGGGTTTCATCTGAGCTATCCAGTGAAATATATAAGTGTCACAGAAGTGGAGTGACAGGAGAGGCAGCCTGAGGCCAGTGAATACCTATGCTTGAGACATCACACTTGAACGTACACATGAATGCGCTGGGGGTCTTGTGAAATGTACAGATTGTGATGGGGGAGTCTGAAGAGGAGCCCAAAGTGTAGCCTCCCTAACCAGCTCTGAAGACCTGGGGGATGCTAGTGTGTGGACCACAGTTTGACCAGAAGACTCTGGAAGGCAGCCAGGGTGTGGGTCTAGAGCACGGCAGAGCCTGGGCAGGTAGATGCAGGTGCCGGGAATGTCCAGCTGCCGCCGGAGCAGATGTGGAGCACAGATCACAGACTGGAGTTCCTGAGGGGTCCTCCAGGAATTGCATTAGGGGAGTGAAGTGAGACAGGTGTGAGCTGTGTGCACTGCCCAGACTGGCAGCATCCAGACAAAGGTGATTCAGAATAAAATCCAAATCTTTTGTATCAATTAAAAAAAAAAAGACCCAGGAAAGAAAAAAAAAAAACTAGGAGAAAAAAAACAACCCAGGAGAAAAAGGAGAAAGAGATTTGAATAGGAATTTCATAAGAGGCTATCTCCACACCAACGAATCTATGAAAAAGTGTTTGGTCTCTTTGCAGTTGTGGAAATACAAACTGAAACCAGAATAAGATGCAACTACATGCCCAAGCACAGCTAACAGGATAGGCCAAGTGTTGACAAGGACATGGAACAACCAGAAGGCTTGTGTCAGACAGCACTGTGTGTGGGCACAACCACTTGGTGACCACTTGGCCTTGGTAGCACGGCGCTGTGAATACCCTGTGGTCCCACTCTTGGTTGTCCCCCACAAAGGTTACATAGCTGAAAGCTACCAGGGCCTGTGAGCATTGTGGTAAGCAAAACAAGAACAGTGACTCTCGTCCCGCTACACTGTTAAATGCTATGGATGTGGAAAATTCACATCCACAGACGTCCTGGTCTGTGTTCCTGCTTCCTGGGAATTTCCCTCACATTTCCCCCATGTAGCTTTGGCTCTCAAGTAAAAGTGCTATTTCATTAAATGCAACATCTGTACCTGCTTTGCTGTGAATCTTCAGTGGGAATCTTCGCTGTGAATCTTCAGCCTGGGAAAGTGGTCACCCTGGATCAGTGACTCCACGAATTGGCACATCCTACTGGGGCATCTAGATGCTGGAACCAGGACTGGGCATGGGACAAGGTTGCAGCCACAACTCTGCTTTTATGGCCCAAGACATGAATTCTGACTCTGGGCCTTCCATTCCAAAAGACTCAGTCCTCAAGGATTTTTTGCTCTTCGTATGTACATCTGAGAGCCAGCTGGATGTGTTCTAGAGAAAATATGCCCTCTAGGCTGACTTCCTTTGGAGGGCTGGCGTATTCTATGCATCCTTCCTTTAAGTCTTAGTCACAAAATACCAGCTGCTGTCACAAAATACCATAAGCTGCTCATAAGCAAGATGCTCATCACTCAGAGCCCAAGTGTCTGGGAAGGCCGAGGTCAAGATGTCTGCGCAGCTGGTGCTGGCAAAGCCTTCCTTTCACCTATGTCCTCGCCTAGTGCTGAAAGAGGCCAGCTTCTCTCTGGGGTTGCTTCGGTGAGAGCGCGGTCCTGTTCATGCCACTCCCTGCTCACACTCTACTCACCTCCCACAGGCCTCACCTCCAAAACCATCACTTTGGTCTCTTGACCTCAGCGAATGAATTTTGGAGAAACACTTTTGGACCATAGCAGTCCCTTGAAGGTGTTTTATGTCTGATACCTAAGAAATCACATTTTTGCTTGGGTTTATTGGTGGGTGTATCATAGGTTTGCTGTTGGGAATGGACTTTTTCCTCAATTTCTAGTTGGTTGCTACTACACTGTAGGAATGTCTGAGTTTTGCGTGTTGGTCTTGTACCTTATTAGCGCCCACTATGTTCAGGGCACCATTCTGAGTTCTTCACACATATGGATCCTAATTAACAGTCGTAACAACCCTACGTGGTGTGTGCTAATTGTGTCTCTAATTTATAGCTGTGAAAAAGAGGCCATAGAAAGGTTGTTTCTTTGTAGAATCTCATAGATTTTTTAGATAGAGGACTTTACTGCCTACAAATAATGACAGTTATTTCTCTTTTTACAAGATCTACGCCCATTATTATTATTTTTTTCTTTTCTTACATCAGCTCAAACTACTATGAAGAAGTAGCAGCAAGAGATGTCCTGGTCTGTGTTCCTGCTTCCTGGGAATTTCCCTCACATTTCCCCCACGTAGCTTTGGCTCTCGAGTAAAAGTGCTATTTCATTAAATGCAACATCTGTACCTGCTTTGCTGTGAATCTTCAGTGGGAATTCTTTTTTTAATTTCATCAAATGTCATTTTTCAATACCTACGGACATGGATCGAAGGCTTCTCCTTTTAATGAAGTGAATAGTACCTTTAACTTCTTCCAATATGAAATGATCTTTACATACCTAGGTGAAGTCTACTTGGCATTTTCTGAGGCACTGCCCTCTTCAGCTTGCCAAGGTTTTGCTTGGGCCCGTTTCCTTCTGCATCTCCATGAGACTGGCTGTAGCTTTACTTCCTTATACTGTCCTTGACGGGGTTTTATATCAGCTTTGTGTGCATTTTAGAAACAACTGACTCTTAGTAACAAAATGACAAACAGTAACACCTTCCTAGGGCGTGAGTGTCTGGAAGTGTGCAGGCAGGTGACTCAGCCACTGGGGGCGGGGGCAGGGTTCTGGGCCATTAGCTCAGGGTTCCCGGCATGCACCAGGTGGCAGTCCAGGATAGGAGGTACCGAGTAGCTACTAGATAGCCACCTCCCGTTATCCAGGAAGTCAGCACCTTGCCCTGAGGCCCTCAGCACAGTCCTGCTGTCCAGCTGTCACGGTGCCACATGACTCAGGACACAGGGAAGTGAACTTCCCGTTTCTGGCCTGGATCCCTCAGCCCTCCAGCGACCAGTGCAAGCCATGCAGACTTGGTCATGGCTGATGTCAAGGAGTGTCCCATACTTTCCAGGTTTCCCCACAAGCTGCCTGAGAGGGTGACACAAGGGTTGTCCACAGACCCATCTTGTCCTGGCCACACTGGAGGAATGGATTTGTGGTGACACGTTTAGTTTATTTTAAGCTCACTAAGCTTTTCCAATTGTCTGCTTTGTTCTTGGTCTGATTTTGATTATTTATAGTTTCCTAGAAAGTTGTCCATTTCATTAATCACTTAAAGTATAATGATAATAATTATACATGGCTCATTCTAATGATTTTTTTAAAAAAAATCTCCTTACCTGAAGTTAAATTCCATTTCTTCCTGATACAAATTTGTGTGCTCCTCCCTCCCCATTGTCTGTCTGTCTTTCTCTCAAAGAGAGACTGGCCCATTTTGTGTCTCTTAAAAAAAACAGTGCTGGGTTTTATTGATAAACACCAATGAAAAATTTTAAAATACAAGTATAATTTCAGCTTTTAAATTTATAAATTTTTTTCTTTCCTTTTTTGTTTTTTTTGCTATTTTATTGTTGTCCCTTTCCTAGAGCCTAGAATTTGTGATCTGTTCTTCTATTTTCTTTTTTATCACAAAATATCTCAAAACACTGAAAAGTGAAGAGAACAAGATAATGAATACCTACAACTATCATTTGACAAATTTAGCAAATGTAATATTATGCTACAATTTATTCAAGATTTTTAAACAGATATTACACTTGGGTTCGCATTCTGTTCTTCTCTAATCCCTTCCTCCTGCCTTCCTTCACTATCAGTTATTCAGTTTTATATTTTTTTTTACTAAATATGCATGTCTGTAATTAATCTGTGGAATTGTTCTGCACGCATTAAACTTTGTCTTATCATCCCGTAAATCTTGTTTTGTGACTTGCTTCTTCCTACTGGCATTAGGCTTTGGAGGTTTATCCGTGCTGAAAGGTTTTGTGAAATCTTCCCTGCCATCTGAATATGCTACTCAGGGACTTGTGTTTCCAGTTTCTGTTAATGGATATCTAAGTTGTTTTTATTTTGCTGCTATAATTTTTAACATCACAAATTCCCAGCCTCCTATGCATTTCTTCCGCACTGTCCTGAGAGTTCTCCAGGTTGCATACTGAGATGTGACATTTCTTGGCCATAGGGTCTGAGCTTTCAACTTTACAAGGCACTACCTCGGTGTCCTTCAGAGTTTACCTTCCCACCAGCCATGAGCAGAGTTCCTGTGGCTTCACGTCCCTGCCAGCGCTAATCAGTGTCACACTCTGTACTGTTTTCAAAGGTAGTAGGTCCGGACGGCATCTTATATCACTGGAATATGCATCGCCTGATTCTTGATAGGATTCATCATGTTTTCGTATGTTTGCTGTTTACATTTCATTTCCCGTTGGATGTTGGGTTCATTTTCTTATTCAGATTCTCCCCTTTTTCCTCCTGATGCGTGAGTTCTTTATACAAGCTTGATGCCCATCTCCACTGGTCGTGGGTTGCATGTGTCTTTTCCATTGTCGCATTGCTGCCTTCCTTGTCTATGGTGTCTTTCATTATCTAAGGGCTTTAATTTTAATGTAGTAAAGCTAATGAATTATTTTTTTTAGCAGTACAGAGGGTTGAATCCAGCCTTTTGCTAGGCTATACCCCTAATGATTCTTTAATTTTTAATTTTTATATAGGGTCTCAAACTTTCAATCCTCCTGCTTCAGACCCCTAAACTGCTGGGATTACAGGTGTGCACTACCATGCCTAGCAAAGAATCTTATTCCTCATACTTTGCTCAAGAAGTCCTTCATGGGCCCGGAATTTAGCTCAGTAGTTCTGGTGTCTACCTTGCAAGTGCAAGGTTCCAGGTTTGATTCCCGGTAAACACATACCACAGTGCTAGGCATGTTGGCTCATGCGTGTAATCTCAGCACTCAGGAGGCAGAGGCAGGAGGATTGCTGCGAGTTCGAGGCTTGCCTGGGCTACATAGTGAGTTCAGGGCCAGCCTGAACTACCAAGAGAGATCCTGTCTCAAAAAAAAAAGTCTTTCGCAACCTCAGTGCCAAACAGACATTTTCTCACCGTCCCCACCCCATGTTAAACGTGTTGCTTTCCAAAGGAGGGTGCTTGGCTCTTCTATAATTTCTTCTGGCGTATAGGATGACATAGGAATTAATTTTTAAATGTTCATGTAAATAACAAGCTTCCCAGTACCACTTATGTAATAGTGGGTGGGCTCACTGGCAGCCCATGGTGGTTGTTTTCATGGTGGTTTCATGATCTCCCCCAGAAGTCAAGCGTCCTGAGGTGGGTGGAGCAGACGAGGAGGAGCTAAAGGAGGTCGCAGCAGCCGCAGGCGGGGCCTAGCTGGAGCGGGCGGTCCAGCGCTGTCCCTGTAGGGGTGCCTCTCTGGCTTGGGCTCTACCGGCCTTTTGCTCCTGGAAGCCTGAGATGAGCCTGCTTCGCCCACCACGCCCTTCCCAGGCCATTTCTACTTCGCTCGGTCAGAAACTGCGAGCCGGAATCAAGCCCGGCTCCTTTAAGTTATGAGCATCCTGCGCTGGCTCCCAGCAGTGGGAAATGACTAACACAGTGGTGTCGAATTCTCTCTTACAGCTTCAGGCTGTTTGGCAGCATCTATTCCACTTCATCGAGTCTTTAAAAATTCCTACCCTGATGCCAAACTGTCACAGTAGCTGTAATTTCCTCCTAAGTCTACATGTCTGATAGAGAACGCCTCCCTCTGCTCGGTCCACGTCGCGGGCCTCCGCTTCTATACGCTTGAAGGTTAGTTTGCACGTATCTTTCCCCAGCATTTTAAATGTTAATGGTTGGAGGCTCATCCAGGTTGTTTTCTTTCTGATTAATGATGGTGTAGACATGGTTTATGTCAATTAAAAATGGAAATAACAAAAGTAAAAATTAACTTATGATTTCCTTTCTAAATTAATTCATGAGCAATAAAGAGTTGCAGGGACCCTCCATTTGGCCCTCATGGGAACTCCAAAGCAGGCCCCACTGTCCCCCAATGTGACAGAAGGGGAAACAGAGGCAGAATGCGGCTAAGTCGCTTTCCAAGGTCACTTGTCAGGAAAATAGTGATGCTGGCAATTGGCTCAGACGTCCCCATTCAGCCACTGCCCCACCTTGTCTTCCTAAAATAGAGCTTTGCTTCCTACTTTTAATATTTATATCTTTGTTCGTGTATTATTCAACTGTGTTCTCATTCACCGACCTCACCTCTTACTTCATAGAGAAAACAGCAGCCCTTGGAAGTCCCTGGGGGGCTTTTTCCTCCTCACTCTCCAGCTCCAAGCACGTGCACAGCGGTTCGATTCGGTCCCACACCAGCTCCCCAGAGTCGGCACCACACTCCCAGGTCTCAGGACCATCTCATAATACTGCCTTTCCTTCAGATGCCAGCCACGAATGGGGAGCCAGGGACTCCCGTGCCTCTACCCGGCTAACTGCAGAGCTGGGGTTCCTGCAGCCTGCCCCTCGGTTGGATCATTCAGTGGAGCTCAGGAGGGAGAACGCACTTTGGTTGCTATGACTGGCTTGTAATGAAGGACGCTACCCAGATGGTAGAGATGCAGCGGGAACAGTTCTGTAGGGGGATGCAGAGCCCCACCAGCACTGCCATGTGTTCTCCAGCCTGGGGGCTCCCCGGATCCTGTGGGTGAGGGTGCCATGGAGGCCCACGATGCCCACGTGAATGACGATCAGCATCACGGCTCTGAACCTGTGAAGTCAATCTCTAGCCTCTCCCACGCCCCCCAAGTCAGGGGATGGAGCTGAAAGATCCAACCCTCTCACCATGCCTCGGTCTTCCTGGGGAAGCTATGTGGGTCCCAGTCACCAGTCATCTCATTAGCATCCAAAAGACACTTTCACTTAGGACAGTCCAAGTGTCCAAGGACCCAGGTGACAGGCGCACAGGAAGAAAACAAAATTCTTTTTTCATTATATCACTCTTGCAGTATCCCACTGAGAAACTCAAATTTCCTGTCTCATCTTCTGTCCCCCTTCTCTCTCGCTGTGAAGAGCAAAGTGTCCCACACCAGCCTTACGTAGGCTTTTCCACTTGTGCATGAACAAGTGATGGTGTGTGTCACCTTGATCGGGCTATGGAGGCCCGGAGATGTCACCAAGCACTGTCCTGGGGACTCTGTGGAGGAGTTTCAGATGCCAGTAACAGTACACAGCCCTCCTTAATGTAAGTGGGCCTTGTCCCAAAAGGTGAGGCCCGAATGGAACAAAAATGAGATCTGTCCCCAATAGCAAGAGAATTTTTCTTGTCTGAAATATATGACACATGACTGAATGGGAATATGTGAAAGTATATGTGTGTGCACATGTATGTGTGTATGCATGTGTACATGCATATGACTATTGTAGATGTGTGTATATGTATGTGTATGTACACATGTGTGTTTGTGCATATATATAGATGCATGCATAAACGCACACACTGTATTCATTCTTTTTCTCTGAAAAACTCTAATATAGATATCATCCTTTCTGACATTTCCTAAATCTGAATATATCATCTTTCCCACTTTGCTATTTTTTAGCCCAACTCTGATATACACTGGGGTAGGAAAAATATGTCAAATCATATATTCTTTAGCTGGCCCTTTGGTTATAATAAAACTGACTTAAAAGAGCTTAATAATTCAACCAGAAAACTTTAGCTTCCTGAAATACCTAGAGTGTTATAATCCTACACACATGTGCACATTTACACACGCACACGTGTGTGCATGCACACACACACACAGAATCAAAATTCAGAGAATTCCTTCCAAACACTTGTGAAATACCAACAAAGACTTAGGCCATTTATGGTCATTTAAAGGAAGTCTTGCCTCATTCCACTGAGTCATCAAACTTTGATAGCGATTAGGTAATAAAATTAGAACTTAAGGGGCTGGGAATTTAGCTCAGTGGTTCCAGGGCCTGCCTTGTAAGCCCAAAGTCCTGAGTTCGATCCCCAGTAACCACATACAACAATACCAGGCATGCTGACTCACACTCACCAGCAATTAATACCATATGTCAAGTGCCGGGCATGGTGGCTCACGCCTGTAATCCCAGCACTTGGGAGGCAGAGGCAGGAGGATTGCTGTGAGTTCCAGGCTGAGTTCAGGACCAGCCTAAAGTACGAAGCAAGATTCTATCTCAAAAAACTAAAAAAATTTAAAAATAAAAATAAATAAAATTAGAACTCAATAATGAAAAGATTCCTCTCCAAGTCCCATATGTCCAGAAATTACATCTCATTTTACCAAATAACCTTTGTTTCAAAAAAGAAATCTTGGCTGGGGAAATAGCTCAGTGGCACCACACCTGCCTTGAAAGAGCAAGGCCCTGAGTTTGATCCCCAGTACCAAAAAGAAAAAGAAGAAAAAGAAATTTGAAAAATGTTAAATCTTTACAAATTGGCAATGTGGTCAATTAACGTTTAATGTGAAAGCTAGTATTATTTTCCTATAAAACTACTAGGACCAAAAGTATTGGAAAAATGAAGTAAACATTTAAAGAAAAAGAGCAACAAGGTAGGAAATAGTGAAGATGAGAAATCAGTGAAACAGGACAGTGAGTCTGATGGCGAAGTTGGGGGGCGATGGGAGAGAAGAGAGGATAGAAAGTAAATGCAGAATGAAGAGGATTCATTTTAGACACAACAGGCTTTTATCAGTAATAAAAGAGTACAATAAATAACTTTTTACTAATAAATTAGAAAAGCAAAAAGATATGAATAAATTTCTGGGAAAAGAGAAAAATGCAAAACTTGGCACAAAAACAAAATGAAAATTTGAATACGCCAATGATTGTTAAATAAATTGAAATCTAATATTCCCCCTCTCGACACACCCCCTGCCCAAATAATTTCATGAATGATTTCTACCCAACTCTCAAGGGGTGCTTCATTCCTATCATAGACAAGTGGTTTCAAAACATCAGAAAATGAGTGAAAACTGCTGGGCTCAGTTTTCAAGGTACCGTGGTTGAATATGGCATGAATACGTCCTCAAAAGGCCACGTGCTGGAACCTTGGTTCCCACTATGGTAATGTTGCAGGGGGAAGCTTTAAGAGGTGGGCCCAGAGGAATGTCATGAGGTCACAGGGGCACTGCTCTCAGAAGGGATGCGTGCAATTCTCAAGGGATCAAAATCACTTCAAACCCACTTGACATGGGTTGCTATGAAAAGAGCACACTGGCTCTGTATCATTCAGGTTTCCTGTCTCAACGGTGACCTCAGCCCTCTTGCAGGCCTCACTAACATAGTGACACATGCTGCCTTGTGACACACTCAGGGTCAGAGAGAGGCAGCTTTCCAGGACACTGGCACCATGTTCCAGAACCTCCAGAATGGTGAGCCAAATAAACCTTGTTTCTTTAGAAAGTACCTGGACTAAGTGTCTTGTTGCAGCACCAAAACATGGATTAATATCAGAGGCTGCTGTGAGGTAGATTGCTAAACTGGACTTAAGAGAAAGGGAGAGGAAAAAAAAAGGAAAAGTGCTCATAGTACTTACAAATGTAAATGCAAAAGCCTAAATAAAATATTAGCAAAGAGAATAGAAATGTGTCAAAACATATATATTTTAACAAGGTAGGAATTATTCCCAGAACACAAGAATGATTCAGCACTAGAAAAATACATTAATGTTGTTCATGATGTATTAAAGAAGAAAATGCTTATGATTATCTCAAGAGATACAGAGAAGGCATTGATAACACTGAATACTTATCTGTATGATAACAACAATTACAAAACCATGACACTAATAAGAAGACCTTTTTTCTTTCTGAGTGCTAGAAATCAAACACAGAGATTTGCACATGCTAAGCAAGCCTTCTACTACGAGCACCATCCACAGCCCCAACAGTCCATAACAAATTAAGCATAGAAAGAAATTTCCCTACCTTCATAACTGTTATGCACCAAAACAGCATCCTTAAAGAAGCTTCAGACATATTTTCTTAAGAACAAGGACCATGTAGGAGTGAGGTGGTCACTGCAGTGTTTACTATAATGTGGAAGGGGTGGTCAGAACCAAGAGGAAATACACAGACATCTGTGTATCAGGAGCATAAGGGAAAAGATAAACCTGTCTTGTGTCTATCAATAGATAAACATGCACCAGCTTATTTACATATTCATTTTATTATATATCACTTGTATACAACAACATCTCATACATGCCATAGATTAAGAAATCAAAATGCAAAATTTTAAGTCTAGTAGAAATTCAGCAAGGCTGATGGATATAAAACTCAACAGCATTTCTGTACTCCAGTTAGAAAATATAATAAACAAAACAGATAAGATACCATTCATATCAGCAACAAAATGGATAGTGTCTACCAATTGCCTTACCAAAGAGTACACAAGAGTCTAGGGGGAAGTTTATAAGTGGTATTTTTAAGGACTGAAAAACTGACATTTAGTGTTCTTAAATGGAGTGCTTTATTACTATAAAGATCAACTATCTCTGAATTAATCTATAAATAAAATAGCATCCCTCTTTGTAGATGGCAGTAGTCAACATCCACAGCTGCTATATATACAAAGGCCACTTCCAGAAGGAAGGAAGAAAGACCTTTAAGTGGAATGTCATACCAAAAGAACATGGATCCAAACACAATGGGCTTGCTCCTGAGAGCAAAGCTGATAGCCACAACCAGGAGCAGAAAGAAAGAAGAGCGGTTCAAAACGTGCACTGCCAATGTACTAATAAAGATTCAAAATTAAAAAAAAAAAAAAACGTGCACTGCTAGGGAGAGTACTGAGGATAATTCCCAACACAGCCTCTGCCTGGATGAAGGCAGGAGAGGGGACTTTCTTCGGGGGAAACTGGTCATCTTCCAAGAGGAGGTGGCCACATTTCTGAGCATGCTCAGTTCAAGTTCATGCTCCTGCATCACTTGTTCAACAAAGTCAGACAGAAAGGCCTCCTGGGAGGAGACTGTGATGAGCAAAGTTCACACTGGGTCACCTGCAAGAGTGTGAGAGAGTGACTGGGCAGTGGTGTCTGGCTCCCCACAGATTTCTCAGGAAGGCTTGCCTCATTGAAGAAGCATTAATAGTCACTTAAGAGAGGAGTGCCTCCGGGAGGGAGGATTGCCCCTAAAAGCACCTTCTGGGGCAATTAACACATGGAGGATGATTTGGGGAATTGTGGTATCCGCTGGGAGACTTCTTAAACTGGCTCCAGGTAAAACTCATCAGGCAATGTGGATAAATTCATTTGGACCAAAGTCAAGGATTCCTGTTCCATGAAAGACCAGGGTAGCAAGAAGGTAGCAGAT
>PVIR01036076.1:0-16046 GCA_004026965.1 Petromus typicus
AAGAACTGAGCCAGAGCTCATGATCTTCCTTTCAAACATTAGTTCATATAACCCACTTTCACCCCAGTGAGGTAGATTGCTAAAGACTTCACTGATCCTTTTACAGAGAGAAAACAGGGCTTCCAGAGAGGAAGCAGATAGCCTTTAAGTGTAAGAGACCAGAATGCAAACTTTCTAATGAGGGTGGGTTGTGGGCTGGTACTTTAATTACAAAGAACCTAAAAATAGATTGCATGCCCTTTATTATGGAAAATTTTGAATAAGATACAAATCTAGTATTGTGCAAATTTAGAAACTTCTCATTTCAAAGCAGTCGTGGTCATGTCAGCATTGTTTAGCAGTTCTCCTACTAAATACTAACTTCTAAATGCCCATTATTAAGGAATTGGTTACATAATATGATACAAGATCATTTGCAGCTATTAAAAAAGAGTATCTACTTAGATATGATTACCTGGAGAAATTATCACTTTAAAAAAGCAACTGTAGAATATGTATTATTCCTTGGTTTTAAGGAAGTATTTGCTTGTAATACATATTTTTGCTCTGGGTTACATTTCTTTTTAAATTGTTAAAATGAGATATAGTTTATATATAGTGACAGTTGTATTTAGCCTGGAATAATGTATCCTGAAAGTTTAAGAATAGTTACCTCTTAGGGCCAGGGATGTAGCTCAGTGGTTCTGGTGCCTGTTTTGCAAGCAATCGCAAGGGCCAGGTGCAATCCCCAGTAACCACATACAACAATCCTGGGCGTGGAGACTTATGCCCAACAGAAATCAGTACCACACACCACAGTGCCAGGCATTGTGGCTCATGCCTATAGTCCCAGCACTTGGGAGGCAGAGACAAGAGGATTGCTGTGAGTTCGAGGCCAAGTTCAGGACCAGCCTGAACTACAAAGCAAGACCCTGTCTCAAAAGACTAAAAAAAAAAGTTACCTCTAGGTTTTGTTTGGTCTTTGGTTTTTGAGAAGGTCTTACTGTTTAGTGCAGGCTAGCCTTGAACTCACCAGGACCCTCTTGCCTCAGTCTCTTGAGTGCTAGAATTACAGGCATTTGCCACCATAACCAGTATAAATAAAATACCACTAGAGAATGGGATTGTCATGTTAAATCTTTTAGTTTTGTTTTCCTTTGGCTGAATTTTTAGTAAATTTTTGTGTTATTTTATAAATATCATACATATACATTTGTACCTGTATACATGTGTGTGTATACAGTATATGTACATACAGGGGAGAGAATATTTATTTATTGTTAAAGAAAACAAGGCACACACCTTTATTCATACTTGTGGTCAGCTTGAGAAGCTTCCCAGGCATCAAAGAGATTCTGTCTTCTATCCTAAACAGAAAAATTTGCCATGAAATTTCACATCAGCAGCTGACTTGGGGAGCCAAAGGTAACGGAAGTGTTAGGCTACTCTGGTTGCTTTACACCAGGCAGCTGTGGTCCGTGCATCCTTTTTTGGGCCCCACCTTGTCACATCCCCTCTTTGTTGTCAGGAAAAGAGTAAGTTGCACTGAGATTCCACTTCTCTGACAACAGAGACATTTCCCTACTTATTTTATTATACATCTCTGAGTGAATACTTTTTAAGAACAAACTCAGAGGGGCAAAGAACAACATGTGGATTTTATTCTTTTGTTCCTGATTACAAAGGGTGCCCCTCACCCATCACAAACAGATAATGATTTTTAAATAAATTAACAATTCATACAATTGAATATTCAATTTTATGGATGCTGTTACCTTCCTGATTCCTTTGCCACCCTGCTAATCTTGCTCCCTGCCCTCTCTCGCTTTCAGAATCAGTTATTTCCTGTCCACTTGTTTACTAATGGAAAAGAGCTTAGTGTTGGTGGGGGGTGATAGGAGGAGTGCTGGAGACGGAGGCTAAAAGGAGGGTGTGCTTTCTTATCTTTAGTTTCACTATCACCAAAACACAGGCCTGCCAGGAGATAAGGTGGGGGAGGGAGTGTGCTCACATTCCGGAGTCCCGGCCCTGGTGCCAGGGTGGGACCTTAGCACCCTGCTGCGCCTGGAGGTGATTGAGGCCCTTCCTTCCTTAGTTAGGTTTGAGCTTGGCCAAATTGCCTCAGTTCCCCCTGCACCAGAGTCACAGTGTCTGTGCTTGTTTTTGTCTCTTTCTCCTGTCTCCTTTTCATTTTTTCCACTTCAGTTGATCAAATTATATTCTAGAACAGATGACAGACACTCTGCCTCCATCCAAGAAGAATGCTTATCTTAGGCATGGTGATAAAGGATCAAGAAAGCTAAGGTTATATCTCATATTTTCTGACTTTTGTTCTCTCATACTTCCTCTTTATCCTGCAGTAAAAAGATGAATCAGCCGAGTGTGGTGGTCCATGTCTGTAATCCCCGCGCTTCAGAGAGGTTGAGGCAGGAGGATCAGAAAAGTTCAAGCTCAGCCTGGGAGACCTAGTGACACCTTGTTTCATAATTAAAAATAGAAAAAGGACTGGGGATGTCTTAGCGTGAAGGCCCTAGGCTCAGTCCCTAGTACCACTAAAACAAACAAACAAAAAAGCACCAGCTTGTATCCAGGAGCTTTACCTTAACCTTTCTGAGAGAAAGGAACACACTTTTGCCAACCGTGTCCCACTCTCTCTGCCTCCAACATCATCTCATCTCTACCCTTATAAGAAGCTTGCAGGATTGGTGTTCTCAGCATCTGAGATTTACCTCTGTGATCAGTGAAGTGAGATGGAGGCTGAGCCAGAGCTGTCTGGCTCAGATCCTGCACCATTTCACTCACCTTAGCTCAACTGCTGATGATAACAGCCAAGGAGATAGTATTCATAAAGTATCTCCCAAGTTAGAGCCGGGCACCTGCTTAGAAAACATTCCTCCCGATAGCCTCACCCACCCTTGGTCCCTTCCAACTCTCCTGCTGGAAGCATAACCTCTACTGATAATTTCTTTTCAAACTGTTTTTAACAGGACCTAGGACAGTAGTCCACCCTAAAGCACGAATTATTGCGGAAGCTGGGCCAATCGTGATCGGTGAAGGCAATCTAATAGAAGAACAGGCCCTGATCATAAATGCGTGAGTAAGACTTACATATACTCTGAACTTAGCCCCTCACCTCAGGTCACGTTTCTCATCAGTTTCAGCTGTCTGTAAAAAACCTGTTGGAAGGTCTATCATTTAGAGTTAAGAAATCATTAAGGGGCGGGGGAGTTAGCTCAGTGGTTCTGGCGCCTGTCTTGCAAGCACAAGGGCCCGGGTTCGATTCCCTGGTAACCACATACCATACTGGGCGTGGAGACTCACGCCCAGCAGCAACCAGTACCACATACCACAGTGCCGGGCATGGTGGCTCACGTCTGTAATCCCAGCACTCGGGAGGCAGAGGCAAGAGGACTGCTGTGATGTGAGTTTGAGGCTGAGCTCAGGGCCAGCCTAAACTACAAAGCGAGACCCTGTCTCAAAAAACCTAAAAAAAAAAAAAAAAAATCATTAAGGATGTTTTTCAGCATAAGTAAATGAGGAACCCCAAAAACCAGGTAGGAGATATGGGTTGTCCAAGGTGAGAGCTCTTTGGAGTCTAGTTATCTTCACCTCACATCTTCTGATTCCTCCCTTACACAGACATTTCCTGCACCTGCATTTTCCAAGTGCGGTGCTGACCACCTGAGGAGAGTTTTTGTTGAATTTCTTGGTTCTGATTGAAGTGTGATGACTCATGCTCAGACATTTCAACTTAATTCTATTTTCACACATTTTGCATAGGCACCATGCCTAATTACAGGTGAAAAATCTAGAGTTTAGGCAATTTTTCAGTTTTGATAATAAAAAGAACCCAGGCATCATGGCAGGTGTCTGTATTCCCAGCACGCTGGGAGGCTGAGGCGAGAGGATCACAAGTTCAACCCTAACCAAGGCAATTTGGCAATTTAGTGAGATTCTGGCTCAAAATTTTTAAAAATAATTAGGAAGTGTGTGGCTGTAACTCAGTACAAAGACATTGGATTCAATCTGCAAGAATAAGAATAATAAGTAATTAGAACATGCATGAGATTTTAGTGAACAAGATCATAGTACCTATGAAATTTTCATAAGCACCAGTAGGTCTTTCTAGATAAAATTTTGGCAAGAAGTTCAAACTAATAGCTAATTTATAGCAGCAGTGTAATGTATGGAATTTGTATAAAGACCTTGGAAAGATATTTAACTGTGATAAAAAGACTGATTTGTCTGAAGGCTTCCTTGGAATTTGGGAGTTTCTGACCATATTAAGCAGTTTCTCTCTAAAGTGCTTTTGGCACCTTCAGCATAAGTCAGTCAACCACTGTGAAGTGCTGCAGTAACTCCACTGTCAGAGATAAACACCCTTTAAGGGCCAGGGATTTATCTCAGTGGTTCTGGCACCTGTCCTGCAAGCGCAAGGACCAGGGTTTGATCCCCGGGGACCACATACCATACTGAATGTGGAGACTCACGCCCAGCAGCAACCAGTACCACATAGCACAGTGCCGGGCGTGGTGGCTCACGCCTGTCATCCCCAGCACTCGGGAGGCAGAGGCAGGAGGATTGCTGTGATTTGAGTTTGAGGCTAAGCTCAGGGCCAGCCTAAACCACAAAGCGAGACCCTGTCTCGAAAAACCTAAAAAAAACACCCTTTAAAACAACTTCCTCCTTTGAGAGTACAAACATTTTACCTACCAAATATTTCAACTAATAACCATACAACAATTATTTTATGTGAATATCTGTTTACATTTCACAATCTCAAGTGTTTATTTAGGATGGAAAATGTTAAAGTTATGCATGAATTTGATTCTATTTTCATATGTTGAAAATAAGAACATATCTAGAATCCTTTTCTGCTTAGTCCTGGAGAATGCTGTCTGGAGGCTGTCCTTCATACTTCTGACTTCCTTACCTTTCAGTAGTTCTGCTGAATTTCTCCATTGCAGAGGAGATATGATTCACTCAGATCAGGAAATAGCTAACATAGCTATGTATTTTAGGCAGGTAAAATTGAGATAATTAATAAATTCTAAAATGAAAGGAAAATTGCTTGTTCTGTTACCGACTTTTTGATGATTTGTCTCTTCTTTTTATAGTCACCCAGACAATATTACACCTGACACTGAAGATCCAGATCCCAAACCCATGATCATTGGCACCAATAATGTATTTGAAGTTGGCTGTTGTATCCTTTATAACCACATACCATAAGTTGTTCCCAGATGTTTTTTGGTATGCAAATTTCTCCCTGTAGAAACTGTCATAATTTGTCACATATATTTTATATATATATAAAATTATATTTTTAAGATTTGGTCATCCTGTACATTCAACAGTCTCATTTGTAATACATAAAAATTCTTTCTGGAGCTGTGGCCAGTAGTAAATACATACATGCCTAGCAGGTATGAGGTCTGGATTTGATCCCCAGTACCACACAAAAAAAACCCAAATTCTTTCTTATTCTGGTGAATAACTCAGTAGAGTTATATAGCTACAGTATGCCATTTTCTAATAATACCTGTATACACCCTTAGCTTTGCATTTGAAAGTCATTTTATTCCTGGATCTGGGGTTTTGTTCAAGTACTTAAAAACAAGATGAAAGATTAATTAAAAGTGGGGCGGGGAGTTAGCTCAGTGGTTCCGGTGTCTATCTTGCAAGCACAAGGGCCTGGGTTCGATCCCGGTAACCACATACCATACTGGGTGTGGAGACTCATGCCCAGCAGCAATCAGTACCACATACCACAGTGCCGGGCGTGGTGGCTCACGCCTGTAATCCCAGCACTCAGGAAGCAGAGGCAGGAGGATTGCTGTGATGTGAGTTGGAGGCCGAGCTCGGGGCCAGCCTGAACCACAAAGCGAGACCCTGTCTCAAAAAAAACCTAAAAAAAAAGATTAATTAAAAGTGAAAATGTGCTCCACTGGATGAACCTGGCCAATGAAGAGCTCATGGCCCCAAGGAGGTTTGGTGTTGTTTTAAGCATTAGGGTTTAGGGTGGGGTTGAAGGATTGATCTGAGTTTTACTCTTGCCAATGAGCAGTTTGACTCTGCCCCTCTGTCAGGTTGTGGGGTTTTGACCTTTCATGGCCCTGAAGAGACTGTCATACCAAAGATGACAGTGGGGGGGGGGGTATAGGAGATTGGAGAGGGAATAGGAGGTGTGTTGCTAAAGACAACTAGGTGCATGCTGGAGACTTACTGGCTGAGCTGGGTACCTGGTTATTTTCTTCTTCTGTATTTAGACTAGGATATCATTATCTGGGTTAAAACTTAACTTAAATGTGGCTCTTGCCCAGAATATGTGCTCCAGGATGAATTTTACCTTATCTCTCTAGCCGTTCCTAGTTACCTCTTGCCTCAGTTTTGCCATTTTAAGTAAGAGTGAGTAAGTGGCAGTAGACTCAAACAGTAATTCTGGCTTCTAATTCTTTCCTAATTAAAATCATGTCTTTGTCAGTTTGGTTCCTATATCATTTAGGTAAACCATATGGTGTTATCTAATTTGAGAAAATGATGGGCAGGGATGAAAATACTCATTGTCTTTGAGGGTGTCACCGGTGCTTTTGTTTAGTTTTGTACTCTAAAATGATAGGGGATGCCTTTTCATGATGTCTGCAAGTACCACTGTTAGTCAGGTGTGGTGGCAGATGCCTATAATCTCAGCATTCTGGAAGGCTGAGGCAGGTGAATTGCAAATTTGAGCCTCATCATGGCAATTTAGTGACTTAGTACAAAATTTCAGGCTGGGGACTTAGCTCAGTGGTTCCAGTGCCTCTCTTGCAAGCACAAGGACCCGGGTTCGATCCCCGGTAACCACATACCATACTGGGCATGGAGACTCATGCCCAGCAGCAACCAGCACCACATACCACAGTGCCTGGCATGGTGGCTCACGCCTGTAATCCCAGCACTCGGGAGGCAGAGGCAGGAAGATTGCTGTGATGTGAGTTTGAGGCTGAGCTCAGGGCGAGCCTGGACTACAAAGCAAGACCCTGTCTCAGAAAACCTAAACAAAACAAAACAAAAAATTTCAAAAGCTTTGGAATGTAATTTAGTGTGAAGGCCCTGGGCAGTACTGCGAAAGAAAGAAATGATCTATAAGGAAAGGGAACATTACTAGAAGCCCGCAGTGAGTCCTGGTTTCCTGTGAGCCGTGATAGCACATGGCAAATTAAAGAAAAAGACAGGAAATGAGACTTGGGAAAGAAGCTGGGTTCTGGGCCTTATCAGTGCTGCTCTGGTGGCAAAGTTGAAGGCACTTCAAGCTTGTTACTGTTTACTGGGCTCATAGGGAGTAACCAATGACTCAAAGGTGGTGACAATCCTAAATTGACATGGATCTTATAATGAAGGGAAGTATCAGATATCTCAGAAGGTGGTGCTAATCCTCTGACCTTGAGGATCTTATGTCCATGGGAGTCTTAGGTTGACTAGAAGCTTTTGATGATTAAGATGGTAAAATGAGCAAAAATGTTCTTACAAAAGTAGGTGGGATGAGTTAAACTGATAAAGAATGTGTCCAGGGCCAGGGATTTAGCTCAGTGGTTCCAGCGCCTGTCTTGCAAGTGCAAGGACCCGGGTTCGATTCTCCGGTTAACCATATACAATACTGGGCATGGAGACTCACGCCCAGCAACAACCAGCACCACATACCACAGTGCCGGGCGTGGTGGCTCACGCCTGTAATCCCAGCACTCGGGAGGCAAAGGCAGGAGGATTGCTGTGATGTGAGTTTGAGGCTGAGCTCAGGGCCAGCCTGAACTACAAAGTGAGACCCTGTCTCAAAACAAAACAAAACAACACAAAAGAATGTGTCCATCCCCAGGTGAAACGTTTACTATTGGATTCTTAAGGAACCAGACTCATACCAAAGCAAGTTGTTGTAATCTTGCCCTGAACTGTCAGAATATCATGGGACCATTAGGTATCAACTGTTGACAGTGTTTAAGTGATTGGGTAATGGATAGTTTTTATTTTCTTAAAACAATTGTAAGGCTGGAGATTTAACTCAGTGGTTCTGGTACCTGCATAGCAAGTACAAAGTCCAGAGTTTGATTCCCAGCAACCACATACCACAATGTCAGCTGTGGTAGCTCACATCTGTAGTCCCAGCACTCAGGAGGCAGAGGCAGGAGCATTGCTATGAGTTCAAGGTAGCCTGGGCTACAAGGTGAGTTCTGGGCTAGCCTGAACTACAAAGGAAGACCTTGTCTCAAAAAATTAAAATAATAATAATAATAATAGTAATAAAATAATAATAATAATTGCAGGCCAAGCTTGATGGGACACTTGCTCGCAATCCCACTCAAGGGTCTGAGATAGTAGGACTGCAGAGAGTTCTAAGCCAGTCCTGGCTGTACAGGGGATAATGAGTTCAATGCCAGCCTGAAATATGTATCAAGATCCTGTCTCAAAAAAATAAATAAAATTGTGAAAATATACTCAAAATCAGGACATGTAGTACTCATTTGTTTTTTAAAAATATGTAGAAGTCATGTATTTATACCTAGTGATATTGTAGGCAAGAACTGGAACTTTATAACAAGATTGCCCTTAGCAAAAAATTCTGGCAAGTGCAGGCCTTCATACCCCTTCAAATGCCTTTGTTCTCCAGTGCAATGCAAGACATAGTGTGTTTGCAGGAGAAAGGGGGAACATACAGTATTGACTTAACTCCAGCTTACAGATTCCCAAGCCATGAAAATGGGAGATAATAATGTCATTGAGTCTAAAGGTAAGCTGTATTTTATTGTCAAGATAATTCCCTACTGTCTCTTCAGTTCAGACTGTGACAAGGTGGTGTACCTGGAGGTTGACTAAAGTCATTGTCCAACTAATTCTTTGCCCCAGAAGAACCTAATCTGGTTATGTGGTTATCTGATAGTGTGGTTAAATACATTAAATTATAAGGTCAGCGTATACATTTAAGTTTGGATTGGATTAAACATAAAGTTCCTTGGACATATTTTTTTAAATTTTCTACTGAATACTAGTGTTGGTGATATTTTAGTTGATTAGTATTACTGTAGAATTACAGAGGAAAAATCAATTCCTCAAGTAGTTTGATGTCTTTAATTTCTGGACCACTTTACCTTAACCAATCACAAACAAATGTCCCCATAGTTCACAAATATGGTCAGCCAGGGGCTTGTATCAAGTCACCAGTGCTGGTGGGAACCAGCTGTAAGAGCTGGTCTCACCATGGCACAGAAAGAACCCATAGCATGACACTGTATAACAGTGGTTTTCAGTGAGGAATATGGTCATAATGTATCCCAAAAGTGTACCAATAAACTCAGTCTACTTTTTAAAAACCTCATGATCATAGGGAAAAAAATACAGTGGTTTATCTTTCTTGGTGCTGATTGGCATGAAAGAGAATCCTTTTTTTTAAATAATACAACTGGTTGTCATTAGTCTATTGAATGGATTAAATTTGAATTTGGATTGCCAGTTGTCATTATCGACACCATTGTCATTTTCTGCTTATTGTAATGCTTACTCTGCCAGACCTGTCATTGGTCTTTGAAACTCTGAAGTGAAGCTGTTGAACCAGGGTCAACCCTTTGAAAAGTACTACACAAGAAAATAATCTCCGAAGTAGAGTGGTCTCTCTCCACTTTACAGATAAAGTTGACCTCAAAGGCTTGACAGTGACTTACCCAAGGCTACCCAGCTACCATAGTTAGTGGAGCTCAGTTTTGAATCCATCTGATACTTGTATGCACTACCCTCCTCTGCACTGTCTATACACACTCTGACGTATTTAGTTTCATATTTAAGGGTAGTTTGCATTTTTATACCTGTATCATTGGGAAAAAAGTATTGTAATCATATGGTGTCTTAAGTTGTAATTCACTCTCGGTTCTTACTACAGCATATGTAGGCAGAAACGTAATTCTGACAAGTGGTTGCATCATCGGGGCTTGTTGCAGCCTGAACACTTTTGAAGTCATCCCTGAGAATACGGTGATCTATGGCGCAGACTGTCTTCGTCGGGTGCAGACTGAGCGGCCCCAGGTACCACTAACACCCCTCTTTAAAGCGCGTTCCATTTACAGCAGCTAACTCTCCTGAAATAGCGTCTGTGTTAATGAGCACCAAGTGCAGCATTTAAAAAGCAAAGGATTAGGGGCTGGGAGTGTAGCTCAAGGTAAAGCCTAGACATAAGATGGGCCTGGATTTGAGCCCTAGCCGCCCCCCCTCGAAAGAGAAAGGCAAACAAATAAAACATCAGAGAAATAGTCCTGAAGCCTGAATTTATTTGCAGCTCTATTATTGAATCTTTAGGTTATTAATATCAAGTACATACATAGGTGACAAGAGAAGTCAGTTATGAGAAAAGAAAACCAAAGTTGGTTTTGGTTTTATGCCAAAGATGCATCATCAAATCTTTCAAACTATGCTGACAGTACTAAAATGTTCTTTTAATTATTAGGGCTAAGGAATGACCTTGCCACATTTCTGTAGGACCTTGAACTTGGGTCTGTTCATTAGTTTATTAACATAGTGTTATAATTGTAATTGATTATAAACACTGCTTAGGAGAAAGCAAATGTGTTTAGATACTTTCCTGGCTTACAAGAAATTAACATAGATCAAGAGTGAACACTTATTTGGAGTTTAATGTCAGAGTGGGAGATAAAAAAGGTATGATGTCTGGGCACAAGTCATTTATTCTTTATTTTTTATTTATTTGTTTTTTGAGACAGGGTCTCGCTTTGTAGTTCAGGTTGGCCCTGAGCTCACTATGTAGCCCAGGCAAGCCTCAAACTCACAGCAATCCTCCTGCCTTTGCCTACTGAGTGCTGGGATGACAAGCGTGAGCCACCACACCTGGCCCTGGGGTATGTGGTACTAATTGTTGATGGGCATGAGTCACCATGCCTGGCATCATTGTATGTGGGAACCAGATAGAACTAGGAACCTTATGCTTACAAGGCAGGTGCCGGAACCCTAAGCTAAATCCTCGGCCCATAGCTGTTATTCTTGACTTTGCTTTCTTCCAGTCAGTCATTAATTATCTTATTCTTTTAGCCCCAGACACTACAGCTGGATTTCTTGATGAAAATCTTGCCAAATTACCATCACCTAAAGAAGACCACAAAAGGAAGCTCCACTCCAGTTAAGAACTGACAGCAGCGTGTGAGGTTGCAATAGTGTCTTGTCTGGCTGTTGTCTTTTGAAAGCCCAAGTGTTTGTGCATTCTTAGCCACGCACAGCATAATAAGTGTGAACGTTATTTTGTAAAATTAAGTTAAACAGGAAAGTAATGGATTTTCATGGTAACTGTCCTTTCTAACTTATATAAAATGTATTATTTTCCTATATCTTTGCTCCTTTTCTCTAACTTACCGACTTCAGTTTTTCTTTTGTTATATAAGATTTCAGCCACACGTCTGTTATGTAAAATACTACCTGTGATAAGAAAGGATATATTGTTAGGTATTTATATTCTAGCACGTACTAAATAAAATTGCTCGTGTCAAAACTTTTAGTGAGTATATTTACTCACTTTCACTGCTTGCATAAATGTTTCAAATACATCTATCGTAATTTTTATTATTGATTTTTCTGATGTGTTAAAGGTATCCTGATAATATTTTCCTTTTGTGGATTTGTGACTATTTAAAATTCAGGTGAAATATTTTTATGGGGGAGGGGCATGTTTGAGACCGGGTCTCTGTAGTTCACGCTGGCCTTGAGCTCACTGGGGAGCTCAGGCTGGCCTCAGACTTGCGGGGATCCCTCCTGCTTCAGCCTGCTGAGTGCTGGTAGTACACGTGTGCATCACCATGCCCAGCTCAGGTCAAATTTTAGCAGCTACCAAATCAGTTTAGATTTAACTTTATTTTTAAGAAAAAAAAATTTTTTTTTTTTTTGTTTTCAGTAAAACAAGTTTGATCAGGAGCCAGAGATTTAACTCAGTGGTTCTGGTGCCTGATTTGCAAGTACAAGGTCACAGATTCAATCCCCAGTACCACAAAAAGAAAAAAATGTGATCAGAGAAAGATATCTTTAGTATTATACAAAATTGAAAAAGAATGATGACTGCTAAAACGACAGTGTATGAGAACTTAGTTTAATGGTGTCCCTGGCATTTTGAAGACAAAAAAGTAAAAGAGATTTTAAATTTCTTATAAACTTATAAGATGATTTTAGCATAATATTGATCAGTAGTTATTGAACTGTTATATTTATCTGATTACACTGTTGAACTAACCTTGAGAACTTTATTGTAATTCCAGTATTTGTTTGTTTATTTTTGGTGCTGGAGACTGAACCCATGCATGCTAACTATACACACTCTACACTGAATTACAATTTCGTCCCCTCCAATCTTTCGAATAATTCAAGTGCATACATTTAATGGAGCCTATCTCCAATCTGAAGTCAGTAGACTTTAACACTAAGTAATTGATTTATACTGAGATACTAACCAGGCAGGATAGTTGACACCTACAATCCCAGCACTCTGGGAGGCTGAGGCAGGAGAATCATAAATTCAGTCTCAGCCTGGGCAGTTTTGCAAGATACTGTCTCAAAATACAAAAGAGTTGAGAGTATAGCTATTGTGAAAGCTTTGGGTTCACTCCCTATAGTACAAGCCAAAAAAAACTAAGATTTTTCTGGGTGGGGTGGTACATGCATGTAATCCCAGCACCACAAGTGAGTTCAAGGCCAGCCTGAACTACATAGGGAAACCCTGTCTCAAAACAAACAACTCCTCTAAAATTGTCAAAATTTAATTTTAAATATGAGAAGAAAACAATTTTAATTCCTAAAAGTGATGATATCATTAGTGTAATTGTTCCAAATCAGTGTGACTTGATTTTTTTTTCCAACACCAATAATCAGTTCTCTATTCCCAACTGTCAGCTGTGTATCTCAGTTCCTTTCTGATATGATTTAGGTTTGGCCTAGACCCCCCCAGAGAGGGGGATCAGTCCCACAGTCTGTTACTTACAACCTTATACACTAGCAGCAAACAGGCTCGAGGTAGCCATGATGCTGCCGAACCAACTATTGTCTAAACCTGGGAATCCCACATCATCCACTCAGGTTCAGAAATTCTTTAGAATGACTCATAGAACTCAGGATAGTGAGGTGATTACTATTACTGTTTCGTGATAATGGCTACAACTCAGGAATAGCCAGTGGAAGAGATGCAGAGGGCAAGGGGTAGGCCTGGGATGGCACTAAGTTTTCTCCCACACAGCACTGTGGGAGTTCCTCCCACAGTGTTCAACCACTGGAAACTCCACGAGGGTCACTGTTCAGTTTCCTCACCCAGCCTTCAACCTCTCTCACCTCCCTGGAGTTTGGGAGGCAAGGCTGAAGGTTCTAACCCAAGTCACTTGTGGCCTTTAGCTTACGTAAGATAGTAAATTCCAGAGGTTTGAAAAGTTCTATTCCAGGAACAGGAACAAAGACCAGATTTTTTTTTTTTTAATTTTACCACACTTACTTGGAACTGAGCATAAATACAACATCAGTTTTATGAAGCATCAGTATAATTGTCTAGACTTAATAGGAAATATTATTAACAAGGATTTGAGATGCGAATGTTGAAAATAAGAACGATGCTTAACCCTAAGGTATGTAGCCAGTCCACTCTGACTTCTTTTCTTTTATTAAATTTGCGTGTAGCTTACATCTATACAAGGGACTGTTGTGAGCAGTTTACTCATAGATTGCTCATTACACTCATTAGCTCCTTTAGTTCTTCTAATTAAGTAAATAACACTATTTTGCAGATGTGGAGAGAGGTCGTGACAGTCCAAGGTCAGTCAGCTAGTAAGTGGCATTGGGGCTCCAGAGTTCCTGATCTGGCTCATCTTCTGTGTTGTCTTTTTGGAAGGCTTATTAAATCTTCTGAAATAAAGATTCCATAATTCAGTGAACTCCCTAAATGCTAATTAGAAATATGTGGATTTACCTTTCTTAAAGTCTTTGTAGTTTTAAAGTTATTCATCTGTATGAGCCAAAACAATAGGGAAATTTTAAAAGAATCATTTGAATTCAGTAAGATTTACCCACACAGGAAAGCAAATGTGACCCTCAGGTTTTGGGTCATTCTGCCCAAAACTTCAAACTGGGCCTGCTTCTTACTTCTCGCAAACTGTGGTGATGATCTGTGCTTTTGTTTTTACTGGTGAGTGTTGTAATTTCATTTTAAATAGTTTAGGAGCTGGGGAAGATACACTTCTACTTCCATGCCCCACGCTCAAACACAAAACTTATCATTCTGGGGACTCATCCTTAGAGTACAATCCCACTGTTCCCGAAGATAAATGAAGAGCTCAAATACTTACACCTTAAAACTTGAAATCCGTGGGCCGAGGATATAGCTCAGTGGTTCCGGCGCCTGTCTTGCAAGCGCAAGGGCGTGGGTCCGATCCCCGGTAACCACATACCTATACTGGGCGTGGAGACTCACGCCCAGCAGCAATCAGTATCACATACCACAGTGCCGGGCGTGGTGGCTCACGCCTGTAATCCCAGCACTCGGGAGGCAGAGGCAGGAGAATTGCTGTGATGTGAGTTGGAGGCTGAGCTCAGGGCCAGCCTGAACCACAGAGGGAGACCCTGTCTCAAAAAAAACCCAAACAAACAACTTGAAATCCGTGCTGTAGGTCTGCGGCATTATCACAAGGGGGCGCCAGTACACAGGAGAGTTTGTCCCTTAGTAAAGAACAAATGGATGTTTTTGGAGACTTAGAATCCTTAGTTTCCTGGCCCAAATTAAGGACACAATACAGTTTAATATTTCATTAAACATACCTAGAAAGAGTTACTTTTCTTCCTCTCTCAAAGGGTAAATATATTTTCATAGAGCACTGAGACAAAGTTCATGACACAAACCGTGTTCCAAGGGAAGTACAGAAATTTTGTCTTTCCATAGAGAAGCATTGTTAGTTTCCACTAGAGGCATGGCAAAGAATGGTTTGGCCCAATGTTGTTAGCATCCTGCAAACCATTTCAACACTTCCTGCCTTCACATGAGTGTGAGTAGTGCTAACTCCCTCAATTTAGTTTCCACTTCTTAAACCAACTCAACTTTCCTTTTGTTACCTATGCGGCTCAGACGTTGGAACTAACCTCTGCTCTGTGATGCCAGAGGCCTGCATAGTGTCACAACTAGTAAGGAGCCTGTTCCCTGATGTTCCCTGATGGGGGATCACGTCTCCTCTGCTCAGCTCGGTTATATGCTTTCCAAAAATTAATCGTATTTGTTCCCAACCTTGTTTTTGCAAGCTGTATTTTGTAATTACATAATTGAATTCAGTGTTACTAAATCAAACCATTACAACTGGGAAGAGAGTTGTAATCTCTAAGATAATAAGTTGTTATGTTTGGGAAAAACATGATAAAGACCTTTTTTTGTTTGTTTTAATAAAAGTGCTATGGAATTAGGTATAGGCAAAAGAGTTGTGAAAGCGTAGGTGGAGGAGGGGAATACCAAAATATATAGCAATTTTGCTCTTATTTTGGTTCACATATATCTTGAGTCCTTGCTACACTGAAAGTGAAATTGGAAATGCTCCTTGCTGTGTTAATCGATGTCTTATGTGCAGGTCTGTACTCAAAGATTTTACGTAGCCTGACATTAAGGGAATGAGGGTAAATAGACCTGCTTATGTTTTCAATTAAAAATAACATTTTGGTGATATATATTATTTTACAAATCCCCATTTTTAAAAGCTGACTTTTAAAGTGCCTTGTTGGGATCCCAAATGCCTCCTACAGAGGCTTATTGTACTGGAGACTTGATTATTTGGGGGAAATGATTAGATATTGAGGGCTCTAATTTCTAACATCTGTAGATTAATCCACAGTGAGATCATAAATCGATGGGATTATTGAGAGGTGATGAAAACAGGATGGGGGCTGAGCTAAAGGGAGTGATCGTGACCTTGGGGACTCCATCTAGTCCCTGGCCTCTTCCTCCCTGGTCTTTCCTTCTCCCTCTGCTTCCTGGCCATCATGCACTGAGCAGTTATTCCTGCCAGGATCATCCTACCTGAAACCTCTGAAAC
>PVIR01036077.1:0-16070 GCA_004026965.1 Petromus typicus
AAGATAAATATCTTTATTCTTCTCTCATAAAGCAGTTCATTAATGTAGTTTATTTTGATTTTTTGATTTAAATCAAGATGGAAATTTTTCTGAATGAGAACAGTGAATGTATCATCCACTGGTATTGAGGCTATGAACTGTGTAAATTAGCTAATTCTGTGAATTAAGTAATGTTGTTAATGAATTCAGTGCAAATTACCTGGTGTAGGGGAGCCTTAATTAAGCAGTTTAAACTTAAGTCATTTCTGCCACTAAGTTTTTGATCACATGAATACTTTAGTTGTTTCCAAAAATTAAAATCTCTATTCCCACACAAAACTGCACCAGATGTTCCTATTATGTTTCCAGGAATGTATTTCAGACTTCAGTACAGTTCAGAAGGGATTCTCATTCCTTTTTAAATTTTTATTTTTATTAGTACATGTTTACAGTACATAATGATCACATTCATTGTAGGGATTTATTACATACACATAACACATCTTAATTCTTCTTATTACATCCCCCTTTCCTCCATTCCTCCCTCTGTGTCTTGGTCCCCGAAGCTTCTACTTAATCTTTCATTGTCAGTAATATAATGACATAGTAAATATTAAGAAAAAAACTCTATTATAATTTTATAAATGCCTCCAAAGTAGTAAATATGCTCCTAAAGTATTATATGATCATGAGCAGATACCAGCATTTGTTGGTACCAGTAATGAAATAGAAAAAGTCTCATTGTACCTCCACATTAATGTATTAACATTTGCTATTGATTTGATAAGAACAAACACTAATTTTTAGCCCAAATTAAGGAAAACATTCTACCCTTACTCCCAAAATCATTTCATTTTTGAAGCCTATACGTTGTTCTCTGTACTAATAGGAGACAATTATAGTTTGAATTATCTCAATAAAATTTGGAAGAATTTTCTGCCTTGTTATATAAACACCAGTGTAATATCTTAGATTGTGCTTCTTGTTTTGCAAATCTTAAAATATTTGCTTTCTAGCCTTTTGTAGAAAAGTTTACTGATTCCTCACTTTGACATTCTTACTTTCTCTTAACTAACCTGACATTGCCTTCGCGCATTCTGTCTAAAAAGCACAGTCAATCTGATCCCATCAGCATGGAGATCCTCATTATCTAGAAATTCTGTGTTGGAGAATTTGGCTTTTTTTAAGGTTTTTTGAGACAGGGTCTCGCTTTGTAGTTCAGGTTGGCCCTGAGCTCAGCCTCAAACTCACATCACAGAAATCCTCCTGCCTCTGCCTCCCGAGTGCTGGGATTACAGGCGTGAGCCACCACACCTGGCACTGTGGTATGTGGTACTGATTGTTGCTGGGGTGAGTCCACGCCCAGTATTGGTATGTGGTTACCGGGGATCGAACCCGGGTCCTTGCACTTGCAAGACAGGCGCTGGAACCACTGAGCTATATCCCCGGCCTGTGTTGGAGAATTTGTGCATTCACTAAAGATGATGTGCAATCTTCTTATCAATACATACTCACAGAGCTTTTATAACCAATTACAGATCTGAGCAAAGTGGTGAGTCTTTAGTCACCTGATATATAACTTCCATAGCTTAAATTGAGCAAGGCAACTCTGTTTTGAGTTCTCAACTCTAAACAAGTGTCTTCTATTTACATAGTACCATGTTTTTCAGAGTTTTGTGCTGTTTGCTGATGACTTTATCATTGACAACATACCCACCATAGCCCTGAACTGCTGTCTCGGTGTTCCTAAGTGCCAAGAGAGGGGAAAAGCCCTTATGGAGAAAATGCAGTGTTAGTGAGCATTCACTCAGCATTCACATTCGACTCAGGGTTTTCACAGGTCCATAACATGGAATAAACAACGTGTCTTTAAACAGAAGCACACATAAAGCATTTATGCATTTACAATTGGGGAAATTGTGGTCAGAGAGTTCCCCCAAGAATGATAGTTTCAGTATTTGTTCAGAGCAGCTTTATGGATTGAGACTGTCTCAGACTGTGAGAGTCCACTGGGTATGTGTATCCGTAGAAATTGTATTCACTTTTTAACAGTTCTTGCAAAAATGATTTTAAATAACTTTCATCCAACATCACACTGATGGAGATGCAAATCAAGAAAAAAATATTTCCTTTTGTGTTTCTTGTTTCAGAAAGTTTATTTCCTATGCTGTTTTCCTGGTGATTTTTGCTTTTCTCGAGATCGTATAGTTTTTGTTTCCCTGGGCATAGAATGATTCTTCAATTCTTGTTGTAGCTATCTAAGTCCATAACATTATTCATAAATGACCAAGAGGAAGTCAAATTGAATCATGCAAATCCATTACCAGTACTAGGAAAAGAATTTAAGTGTGTATCAGGAAGACAGAGTTTGGCATAGTTCATCATGTTAGGAATTAATTTATAACTCTGTATTCTCCAAATATTTTATCTGGCTTCTCATACTGTTGGATAGGTGTAAGTAGTATAGATTTTCTAAAATATACATGACACTGCACATCTAAGAACTGAGTAATTAAATCCAAAATTCTTTGTATAAATTTCAGAGAACTCAGATGTGGCTCTGCTATACATATTCGTAATTTCTTCTCCTGATTTGTAATGCATGTCATTGACTACTACCATGGTAACAGCTTTGCTGAATATATCTTCATTTTCTCTGCACATATTACTCACTTCTACCTTAACTCCTGCTGTCTCGAGTAATCTTAGGCATCTACCCTTAATGCAGTTTATAAGTTACAATATAACTACTTCATTTTTTAAAATCAAAAATTTTAACTTAATGTTTGAGAATATTGAAAATACTGAAATTTTGCATTATATGTTTAAATAAAATATATTTATAAAATATCAATTTCAGGTGACAAATCTGAACAAGTCATTTAGGGTAAAGAAAAATAATGCAACCTCAATGGAAAAATGTCTTCCTGTATGTTAATTTACTCACTTACAGTTTTTAATGTAAATTGCTTCAGTTAAAGGGCTACAATGAATCTCGTAAAATAGAATGTGTGATTTCATATAAGCTTGAAAAGTACATAGACATTATTCACATGAAGAACTTGAACAAGTATCTGCATTTCAAGTACAATTTTAAGATGAGCTTTAGCATAGCTTGAGCTAGGTTTTCAATTTGATCCTTGGTACATCAGAAAGATAGAGGGGAAAGAGAAAAGAATAGAGAAGCACAAGAAAGACAGAATTATAAATATTTCACTCCAATATATTTTCTAAAGTAAGTGAAGAGAAATTTCACATAATTTGCTGCAACATGAAATGATAAATGTTTGTTAGTAAAAAGACATTATAAAATAAGCTGATACCTATAACTTTCAAATCCAGTGACAATACCTTCCTTTTAAAATATTTTCCTATAGTTACTACAATAATTTCTAATTTACAAATAAACATAATATCACTTTTTCAATTTCAACAATTATTGCCAATAGTATTTCTTTTTTTTAGGGGGTCTGCAGTTCTATAGTTAAGATTATCTATTATATATCTTTTGTTGTTTCTACTCCTATATTATTTTTCTTTGACTAATATATTTTAAAATTGTATTTATTTTCTGGCTAATTTTTGCCAATAGTAAGTTACTTTGGAGAGATATATTTTCTACATGACTCATTATGTTTTTTAATTTTTGATTTAATTTTTATAAATTTGTACAGTTATCAAGAATCTAAATAATAAAACTTGTTGGCTATTTTACAATTGAAATTTGAAATTGCAAAGGAAAAACTCCATTATTCAGCATTTTGTTTTATTTTCTTATTGAAATCTTTATTGGTACATTACATTTACACATCATAATTGCACTCCACAATGAGGATTTGTACCAGTATAAGACACAACTTAATTCTCATTTTTTTCCCATAGCTCTACCCACTCTACCAACCCCTTTATACATAAAATTTGTTTCCTTTCTTTTTTGTTATAATCTCATTATTTTTAGCATTTCATTTTTAAATACTATTTTTATTATTTTTCTTTGTAATTATACTGTTATTTTTAAATATTCACATGTTCGTAAATCAATATACATAAGGATTTTCCATATCATTTTTTGATATACCACACCTAAAATAGTGCACTGAGTATAAGGACTTTTAGAAATAAACAATACCTATGTTGTATTTATTTTTAAATAAGCATATTTAAGGATACTCTGTTACAAACTAATTTTATGATTCTTCCCTTTGAAATAAATGTTCACGTTATAATATTGAGTCACTATTTATTATAGAAATTGAAACTTGCAAGTGCAATTAACTTATATATAATTATTTTTTCAAAGGGATTTTTAGAAACTTATTTGGAATTTGTATACTTGTAAACAAATTGTATTATAGTTTGAATGCATATTATCTAACATTATGATATTAAAGAGAAAAAAATGGTTCAAAATTTTGGGTCTCGTATGGTTCAGAAGAGCCATGTTTGAATCAACTGGTGCTTTGTGTGTGCCTGTGCCTTGTTCCTGTTGTGTATATAAACCAGTTCTCGGCACATTCTTCAGACAAGTGCTGATTTTTGTGAAACTTAATTTTTCAATTTTGGCTGGAATGTGACAAACAGTAAAACATAGTTAATTAATCAAATGATGAAATTTACCATTTTAAAGTGCTTATTATCTTTAGTCTCCTCAACTTAGTTTTATATTACATACTAAGAGTATTAAAATGTTATTCAATAACTGACCAAGAAAAATGACAAGTAGCCAAACTACAAAAAATTATACAGACAACTTATAGGTTTGCAGAATTAACTTGCTTGAGGCGGGATATCTGAAGAAAGCAAAGGTCTTTCGAGGATAGAGAGTCCAGCCAGAAGAGCTGCATTTTTCCATGATGGCTGCTGCAGCAGCAAGAGGTTGAGCAAAAGACCTAGGAGCTGGTGCTTTTCAGAGGAGTAACAGGAAAGGCATTGTTGGTCTGAGCAAAGAACTTGGGTTTTACTCTAAGCAAGAGAAGACTTTGAAAAAAGTAAACTCACATGGTCTTCATTTTTTTCCAAACCATAATTACATACACAGCTAGATGATTTCTGTTACCACACATTAAAACCCATTGAGACCCATTGTGATATGACTTCAAGATGAATAAGTAGTCCTGTGTACTGACAATAAAAACAAAACCCTACATGGAAGGGTGTAGTTGTGAATTGAAACTGATATAATTTTTCATTTCTGACAAAGGTGACCCTGTGGTATAGTTTAGAAAAGATAGTTGGAGTTGATTGAGTAGCAAAATGGGAAGTAATAATACAATTTTATATCCTGACTCATATATTACACCATTATCAAAAATCACAAGTGGGTTGAGATCTCAGTGTCAGTGATATAACTACTAGAAGGAAAAAGCTGATGGCAGCATCTTTTTGAGCTCACAGACAACAAACACAACTCTACCGTTAAAGGAAAAATGAGAAATTGTATTGTATTAAAATGAAAAATGTTATCAGAGGGCACTGTTAATGTAATAAGTAGAGGGCCAGGGAGTTAGCTCAGTGGTTCTGGCACCTGTCTTGTATGTGCAAAGGCCTGGGTTCGATCCCCAGTAACCACATATAACAATGCTGGACTTGGTGACTCATGTCCACCAGCAATCAGTACCATATATCCCAGTACTAGGCAGGAGGGCCCTTTACTGGAATCCCAGCACATGGGAAGTAGAGACAGGAGGATTGCTGTGAGTTCGAGGCTGAGTTCAGGACCAGCTTGAATTAACAAGTGAGACCTTGTCTCAAAAAACTTCAAAAAATATAGATAGATAGATAGATAGATAGATAGATAGATAGATAGATAGATATAGCTATATCTACAGATATAGCTAGATCTATATATAGTAAATGTTTTACATAATGAAAGCATATATTTGTCATGCGTATTTTTTAACTTAGGATTTATATTCAGATTACGTGTAGAGTACCAGTAAGTATCAATAAGGAAAGGATGTAAAAAAATCGACTAAACTGTTAAACAGAAATTTCACAAAAGTAGATATCTTAATTGCTAGTCACCAGACAAAGGCAAATTATACCTATAATACAACACAAGACATGGCTCAAAACAGTGGAAGAGAAACAGACTGATAATATTATTACACAGAGTGGATTAACTCGTACATTTCTGAAACAAGTGTAAATTGTTATAAGAACTTAAGAAAACCATTTTGCAGTGTATTATAAAGTTGAGCCTGCCTCTTTACTAGCAATATTACTTCACCAAAATGATCAGAAATGTGTGCCTGTTTTCCAAAAGACTTAGAGAGGGATATTCTTAGAAGTGATATTATCAGTAATCTCAAATCAAAAAGTGATCAAATGTCCAACAATAAAATACAAAAATAGATTGAATACACTCACACAAGGCACTACACAACAGGGATAACGAGTTACCTATAAGTGCAAATACAATGTGAATGAATTTTACAGACATTAAATATATTTGTATTATATTATAATAAATTACTATATGTAATATAATATAATATTGAGACAAGAAAGCATAAAAGCATAACTGTTGTTTGAGTTCATTGATATTGTCTGCTTCTATTTTGCACTTTAAATTATTCATACTTTTAGCTTTTCATAGAGTAAACATAATATTTTAATGTGGATGTTTGATTTAATTTTATATCATGATCTCAAGGTGCATCATATTCCTCCAATTTTATCCTTCTGCATGGCAGAGTAATACTCGTTTGTGTATAAACACCACATTATCTTTATTCATTCATATATTTTTGGACATGTAGGCTGCTTCCAAAATCAACCTAGATTGAGTTGTGTTGACATAAAAATGGGCGTCATGTATCACTATAATACATGTTTAAATTTCTGGCAGATCCCTAGGAGGAAATGGCTAAGTCAAATGAAATTTCTATTTAGTTTTGGGGGAACTCCATACTCATCTCCATATTGACTGTACTAGTTTATATTCCCAGAAACAGTGCACAAGGATTTTTTCCCTGTAGCTTTGCCAATACTTGTTATTATTTAATTTCTTGATGAGAGCCATTCTTTCTGGAGTAAGATGAAATCTCAGTGTTGTTTTAATTTTCATTGCCTTAATGGCCAGAGATGTTGAGCATTTTTTCATGTATGTAGTGACTACTTGTAGTCTTCTGAAAAGTATCTGTTCGTTTGCCTATTTTCTCATTGGGTCTTTTATTGTTTTGTTTGTTGTTGTTATTTGTTTCTTTGTTTGTTATTGTTGTTGCTGTTTTTTTCTTTTTTTTTCTTTTGTAATCTTAAATATTATTCCACATCCAAAGAATAGCTGGCAGAAATGTTTTTACTGTCCTATAAGTTGTCTCTTTTGAATATTTCCTTTGCTGTGTAAAGGTTTTTAACTTGATAACACCCCTTTTTTTATTGTTGATGTTATTCCTTAGGCATTTAGGTTCTGTTTGGGAAACCCCTTCTCATGCCTGTATCATCAGGTTTTACGTATTTATCTTCCAACAGATCTTTAATATTTTAGCATTTAAATCTCTAGTGCACTTTGATTTTAATTTAGTACATAGTGTAAGATACAGATCTAGATTCAACTTTTTGCATGCGGATAGCCAATTTTCCCAGGAATCCTGTGAGGCTATCTTGTATGTTTAGGCAACTAGTATGTTTTATGCCACTTTGTTAAAGACCACATAACTGAATGTGCCTTGGGTTGTTTGTGCACCTTCTTCTATTCTACTAGTCCACACGTCTGTTTTTTGTATCGGTACCATGTTTTTTTCTGAGACAGGGTCTTTGTGGTTCAGGCTGGCCCTGAGCTCAGCCTCAAACTCACATCACAGAAATCCTCCTGCCTCTGCCTCCCGAGTGCTGGGATTACAGGTGTGAGCCACCATGCCAGGCACTGTGGTATGTGGTACTGATTGCTGCTGGGGTGAGTCTCCACGCCCATATATTGTTATGTGGTTACCGGGGATCGAACCCGGGTCCTTGAGCTTGCAAGACAGGCGCCAGAACCACTGAGCTATATCCCCAGCCCTAGTACCATGTTGTTTTATTCCAATAGTTTCTTAAATCTAACTTGAAATCCCAAATCGTGATAGTTCTTTCTTTACTTTTATGATGGAGCATTACTTTTGCTACTTTAGATCTTTTTTTGGTTGCACATGAACCTTAAGATTACTTTTTTTTTAGTTCTGTGAGGAATATCATTGGCTTTTGATTGGGATTGCTTATATTGTAGATCAGTTTTGGAAGAATGGCCATTTTGACATTATTGCCCCTCTATTTCCATAAACTGGAATGTCTTCCCATTTTCTAATGTCCTATGTCCTTTGTTAATTTAATTCCATAGTATTTAATTTTTCTTGATGCTGTGATGGATAAGAATTGTTTTCCTTATGTGGTTCTCCATTCATTATTGGTATAAAGGTATGCTATAGACTTTTGTGTTTTGGTTTTGTATCTTGCCACACTCTTGAATTTGGTTATTTATTTTAGGTTCGTTTTTTGTTTGTGGAATTTTTGGGGTCTTCTATGGAGAGGATCATGTTGCCTGCAAATAAGGAAATTTGATGGTTACTTTTCCAATACATAACCCCCTCCCAGTTTTTGCATTTGCTCTGGCTGTTGTGTTGAGTATTGTACTCAACAGAAGTGGTGGCGATAGGAGACATCTTTGTCTTGTTTCTGGTTTTAGATGGAAAGCTTTCAGTTTCCCCCTGCCTAATAAGCTGTTGGCAGTAGGATTGTCATATTGGCCCATTTATACCTTTTTGGAGTATTTTTGAAAAATCATGAGTGAATGTTAGATTTTTATCAAATGCCTTTATGCATTTTTTGTGTTGAGCATATGTTTTTTGACCTTACTTCTGTTTCTGTGCTGTATTATATTTCTGATTTGCCTATGTTGAACTATTCTTGCATCCCTGCTAAGGAAAAACCTACTTATTCATGATATATGATATTTTCATGTTTGATAAGAATTTTTGCCTAATTTGATAAGAATTTTGTGTGTATGTGAGTTAAGAGTTTGATCTATAATTTTCTTTTTTCATTTGAGTCTGTTTGGTTTTGGAATGAGAGTAAAGCTAGCTTCCAGAAATAATTTTGGAAGTACAATTTTCTTTTCAGTTTCATAACAGAGTTTGAGCAGTACATGCTTGCATTCCATCTTCTCTGAAGTTGTTGGAGAATTCGGTTGTGAAGCCATCATGTCCTAGGCTTTTCTTAATTGCTAAGAGTTGTTGTTACCACTTCAACTTCATATGTGTTACTGGATTATTCTGGGCTATTATATAGTTTTGCTTCAGTGTATGTATCTAGGAATATGTTCATTTTTTTTGATTCTCCAATTTATTCAAGCATATATTTTCAAAATAGTTAATAATCTTCTGGATTGCAATGATGAGCCCTGTAATTTTTTTAAATTTATTTTTGCACTGATTTTGGATTTTTTTCCTTTTGTTCTTTCTCTTTCTCTTTCTTTCTTTCTTTCTTTCTTTCTTTCTTTCTTTCTTTCTTTTTTTTGATATTTGCTAAGAGGTAGATGATTTTGTCTTTCAGAGAATCAAACTCTCAATGATTATTGCATTTTCTTATCAATTTTATTAATTTCTCCTCACTATTTATAATTTTCTTTCTTGTAGTAGCTTTGCATTTTCATTGTTCTTGTTTATGTAGGACCTTGAGGTGTATTAGATTATTTTGGCTTCCCTTGTTTTATTTTGTTTTTTATGTGAGCATTCACAGCTATAAATTTCCCTTTCAGGACTGCTTTCATTGCATCCTTTAATTCTGGTGTGTTGCACTTAGATTTCCATTTGATTGTAGCATGTTTCTAATTTCTTCTGTGAATCACTGATTATTTAATAGTACATTCTTTTTCTTTTCTTAAATCTTTATTGGTACATTATGAATACACATCATCATCGCATTCAACATTGAGGGTCTGTACTAGAATATGACACAAACTTGATTCTAATTTTTCCCTTTTCCCTCCACCCTGCAACTCCCCACCCCCTATAAACATAATTTGTTTCCTTTTTTCTTTATTATTACCACATTCATTTTCCCCTTGTTATTTACCCCTGCACTCTCTTCCCTTTTAAATATTTTCTATTTAATAGTATCAATTATACATACTACAAACCATTTACAACTTCATATTCTCATACCAGAGAAAAGATACGATATTTACACATCTGTGACCTGTTTATTTCGCTTATGAGGACATCCTGAAGGTATATCGATTTGAGTATGAATGACTCAATCTTATCATTTTTAATGGCAGAGTAATACTACATTCTATAAAATAACCACATCTTCTCTATCCAGTCTCCAGTTGATGAACATTTGGGTTGTTTCCAAGGTTTAGCAATCACAAACTGAGCTACTATAAACATGGGTGCATATATGTCACTGTGACATGAATCTTTTAATTCCTTTGAATATATACCTAGCAGAGCAATGACCAGGTCAAATGGGACCTCCAATCCTAGCTTTTTGAGGAATCTCCACACTGATCTCCACAGAAGTTTTATGAGTCTCCATTCCCATCAGCAGTGGAGAAGGGTTCCCTTTCCTCCACGGCCTCGCCAACATTTGTTGCTGGCTAATTCTGAAATAGCAGCCATTCTTTGTGGAGTGAGATGAAATCTGCATCTAAGAGTATATTCTTTAATTTCCATGTATTTGCATAATCCTGGTGGTTTCGTTTTCCATTGATTTCTAGTTTCAGTATGTTAGAATTTGAAATATGAATGAGATAATTTCAATTATTTTGCATTTACTGAAGTATATTTTATTGCATGTTCTGTGGGTTTACAATGAGGTTTCATGGGCCACTGAGAAGCATGTGTATGCAGTTGTTTAGCAGAGCATTCTGTAAATATCTTTTAAATGGTTTGGTTCATCTTTGAACATTTGTAGGTACTGGATCCCATTCTCTGGGATGAATCATAAACTTGATTCATTTCTTAGAATAAGAGTTATTGAGGGTTATTATTGGAAAGCATTGTTTTTATATCATTTCTTAGTTCCCCACTTCTGCCCAACTGCTCACTGTCTGGTGCATTCCTTCTGTTAGACTTTGCAGCATCATTGTCTCTTTCTAGAATATTTTGGAGAACTTTTTGGGAGTGCTGGTTTGGAGAAAAACGTTTTTTAAGGTATTGTTTCTCATGAAAATGCATTATTCCACATCTTTTTAAAAGATAGTTTTTCACAATATATTAGTTTTTCTCAGCAGTTGTCTTTTCATACTTGAAACACTTCTTTACTTCAAGATTTCTTTGTCTTGAATATTTGTGTTGAGAAATCTGCTGTAATAGAAAGGAGTTTTCCTGTAGAAATAACTTGTTGCTTTTCTCTAACCATTGTTATGATTCTAGTTTTTGTTGGATTTCTGAGATTTTGACTCTGATATATTTAGGAAAATTTTTTTCTAGCTGTAGCTATTTGTGATCTTATATAGCTCTCATATATGTATGTTAATTCTCTCTTCATATTTGAAAGTTTTCTATTATTTTTAAACTCTTTTATGCTCTTAATCCTGTCTTCTGGTTTTGTTGCCATCTTTGCAATTGGCATAAAATCAGCAATAATAATAGGTTGAGAGATAAATGGGATATCATATTCCATAAGAAGCAATGATGTGCCACTGTTAACCATACCAAAATCTGTAATTGTAGTCTAAACACTAAGGAAAACCAAATAATAATATACAGAATCTACTGTTACAACATCTACACCTCTACTAATAAAAATAAGAAGATTTGTACAGTGTTAGCACAGAATTAACTGCCTAAAGATTTATAAGGTTTTATGGTATCCTAGTACAGATAGAGTACAATGGATAATGAAAGGAATAAAAATTTGAACAATTGAGCATTGAATGATGAGAGAAAATGAGATTAGGGGGTCAAAAGAAGTTAATGGAATTTAGTATAATTATCAGAAAGAGTAACCAAGAAAATGAAGAAAAAAGAAAACAAAAAGAGCAAAATAAAGGAAAAATATTACAACTCCTCCCACAAACCCAACAAATAATGGAGTAAGAGGAAAATTTCTCCCATGCGTTTGAATGAGTGGCTTCTTTTCAGAGTAGGCAGTGTTGGAATTCACTACATTGAAGGGATAGATAGTGAGTTGCTGCTAAGTTCTATTTTGTTTCCACACTCACTCTTTTGGTCAGAATTCTGAGTCCTGTCCTGTCATTCCTACTGGATGTGATTAGTCACTGTGTCTGCCCTAGTGCTAAACTCACTCAATGCACACTCAGTTTCTGTGGCCCTCTGCACACCCCAAGCTACTACTTTCTCCACTTACCTTGGTGGTCTGTGGGTCTGTGAGTTGATCTCTTCTGCCTGAGAAAGCCCTTTCTTCATGCACCCCAGCCTTGGGCAACACTCCAAGTTGAGTCATTTTCTGATCTCATGGGTAGATGTGGAAAGCAGGTACACCAGTGATAGGTCAGAGTGTGCTTAAAACAGGTCGTTGGAGTTCAAGCTCATGTGACTTCTTGCCAAAGAAAGTGGGACCCTTCTGTTCTTCTCAGGCTGAGGTTAAGCTTCTCAGCTGGTCTATGTTTAGCTCACTTCTCTCCAGCTCTGTCTTGATGCTTCTCCCGGCCAGTCACTGTGTTAGGATGATGCCAGAAACTTTAAGTGTAGTTGTTCTTTGACTTTTGATTCCTAGAGTAGCTCAGTCTTAAACAATTAACCCCTTGCCAAGATAGCTCCTGGTTAATCACTCAAATATAGCAGGTACTGAAATCAATTTCTTCCTCAACTCTAGCCTGCCATGTGGTAGGAGTTACTATCAGAGTAAAACTTCATGCTATGTTTTGCTGTTTAAAATATCCATGAGCTTTGCTTGGGGTCTGGGGTGCCAGCTCAATCAGTCGATTGTTTCTCTCTGGAGGACTGACCTTGCCCAGGCTTAGCTTGTGTGTATAGAGACAGGTCTCTCTCCCTGAAAACAGTGGTTAGTGTTTTAGTCTGCACGTTCTTTTCACTGTGTTGTTTTCAGATCCTCCAGGATTTTGTTTTTGTTTTTTTTTTTGTTGTTGTTTGTTTGTTTGTTTATAATTTCTAGTTTTCCAATTATCTATTTTATATATTCCTCTTTTCTTCTTTTTCTATTGCTGTTTTTTTCTTTCCTAGTGTCATAAGTCTATATTCTGGGGAGGATGTGTTATGCTATTGACTGCTATGCTACCATCTTCTTTTCTCTCTGCCTAAAAAATTGTTTCTAGTAAATATAAGAGAAGTTAAAATTCTATAATTAATATCAATTTTGGATATTGGTCATATAATAGGGAAATTCCAAAGTCAGTGTTTTATGAAGTTTCTTGTATAGCACTTTTTTTTTTCTAATTTTTATTTTATTTCTTTTTTTTTTTTTTTTTTTTTTTTTTTTTTTTTTTTTTTTTTTTTTTTTTTTTTTTTTTTTTTTTTTGAGACAGGGTCTCATTTGTAGTTCAGGCTGGCCCTGAGCTCAGCCTCAAACTCACAGCAATCCTCCTGCCTTTGCCTCCCCAGTGCTGGGATTAAAGGTTTGAGCCACCACGCCCAGCACTGTGGTATGTGGTACTGATTGCTGCTGGGTGTGAATCTCACACCCAGTATTGTAAGTGGTTACTGGTGATAGAATCTCACCCTTGTGCTTTCAAGGCAGGCACCAGAACCTCTGAACTAAATCCCTAGCCCCTGTGTAACACGATTTTATTTTAGAAACTTTTGAAATTAGATAATTTTACTGTTAAAATAAAAAAAAAAATTACATACATCATAGTTGAAGTTAACTAGAACCCTAAATAGTGGCCTTGGGAAACTGTGCCTTATTAGAAGTAGCAAATCTAACAATGATATAAAGAATAAAATGACTGACATGGTATTTTACATAGCCAGTTCCCAAAATACCAAAAGTCTATTAGACTTAATTGGCAGGTTCAGTATATTAACTGGATCCAAAGTTAACACTCAAAATCAGCATCCTTGCATACAAATAATCCACTCACTTCTTTCCTTCTTATAACAATAAAGGTTAGTGGGAAATATTTGTTACCATTGATTCATTGGAACCTCAAATATGCAAGCTACTCTGCATATAGTATGCAGATGGTATATTCTGTGTCTTAGCAAAGAATATGTATTTGTATTCATTATGGCCACTTTTTGAATTATAATTTGAATGTTTGTAGAGATACTCTAAGGAAGAACAAATAGATAATTGGTAAGAAAAAGGTTATTATTTGTGAGAAGAAAAATTTGAAACAAAAATAATAAAATTTTTCATTAATATGATAAAATCAGAGACAACATCGGAATGTAAGTTTTTTTAAGAAGGTAAGGAGATATATAATGATATGATTACTATTTTAACAAATAGGTTTAAGTTTTAGTGCCCTGTCCTCAATCATTTATTCTTAATTTCAAAAATACATTTTATTCAGCAAAATTTAATTGAAATACTTATGAAAAGATAAAACTTAATTTAAATCTTTTTCCTTCTTACTTTCATTTTTCCCCCTTCTTTCCTTTGTCCTACCCTCCTCTCTAGTTCTCATTCTCCTTTGAAAATTTTCTTCCTGTGTCACATACTATATATTTTGGTCCTCATAATAAAAACCCTCATGATTAAAAAAAAAAAAAAAAAAACAACTTAGAATAGATGGTCTTTAATACAATCTGCTAAATTAAGCTGTCTACATGAATGCTGCAGCCATCATACTAAATGGTCAAAACTGAAATATTTCACTTTTAAAATAAGAGACAAAACAAGAATGTGACTATTACTACTGTTCAGCACAGTTGTGGAAAAATTAGCCACAGCACTTAGATTTAAAAGAGGAATAAAATTAGAAAAGGAAGAATTTAAATTGTCATTATTTACTGATGACATGATATTTTATATAGCCAATTCCAAAAACACCAAAAGGCTATTAAACTTAATTGACAGATTCAGTACATTAACTGGATACAAGGTTAACACTCAAAATCAGTATCTTTGTACATAAATAACCCATTCATTGAGAGAGAATTTGGGGAAACATTTCCTTTCATAAGAACATCCAAACAGTTGAAATATTTAAGTATGAATCTCATAAAAAAACTAAAAGACTTCTGCTTTTTAAACTAAAGGACTCTTAAAAAAGAGATCAAAGAGAATATCAGAAAATGAAAAGACATTCCTTATTCTTGGGTAGGAAGAACTAATACTGTCAAAATGGCCATACTCCCCAAACCAAAATCCTAACATAATTCACAGAACTTGAAAAAATAATCCAAGAATTCATTTGAAACCTAAAAGATACCTAGAATAGTAGAAGCAATTCTAGGCCACAATGACATGGTAGGGTGTTTCACAACCCTCAACCTGAAACTATACTGCAAAACTACTGTATTCTAAACAACATGTTACTAGCAAAGTAACAGGCTTGAGGATCAGTGGAATAGATTAGAAAATGTAGAAACTCCATACGCACTAAGCCAACTCATCTTTCACAAAGGAGCCAAAAACCCTGAATGGAAGGAAGATAGATTTTTGATACATAGTGCTGACAAAACTGGGTTTTAACCTGCGAAAGATTAAAATTAGATCCAAGTCTTTCACAATGCAGTAAAAAAAAAAAAAAAAAAAAAGTGGGTCAAAGATCTAAATATTAAAATAGAAACACTAACTCTGCTGGAAGAGAGGTTAGGTAGAACTCTTGGAGATACTGGCATACAAAAAGACTTTATGAATACAACCTCAGCAGTACAGGACCTAGCGCAAAAGATCAGTGACCAAGACCTCATCATAGTAAAGCCTCTGCACAGCAAGAGAAACCACCAGCAGAGTAAAAAGACAGCCCATAGTATGGGAAAAAATTTTACCAGCTGTTCCTCAGAAAAAGGACTACTATCTAGAATATATAAGGAACTTAAAAAAAAAAAAATCAAGTCCTCCCCAAACTTAAAGAACCAATTCAGAAATTAACATCTGAAATGAACAGACATTTCTTGGATAAAAAAATAAAAATAGCCACTAAACATATGAAAAAATATTGCTACCAATTTTGAATGTAGACATTACTTACTGACATTGCTACTGGAAGTCACAGGTATTTTAATCACATAATTGTT
>PVIR01036079.1:0-15806 GCA_004026965.1 Petromus typicus
TAGGGAATATTTTTTTAAGAAATGAGAAAAGTTTATGGTTGTTAGTTATTAAGACACCTGGTTGAAAATTAAAGCATTCACTGTTGCTGCTTCTTCCCCTGTACACATTTAGAGATGATATAACACTACTCAGACAAGAGGTCCAAGACCTACAGGCTTCACTGAAGGTAAGAATAAAAATGATTGTACTTGTTTATTTTCAGTGTTTCCATAAGGAGTCTTTCAGAATTTACTAATTAAAACTTTTTTCACTAGGAAGAAAAATGGTACTCAGAAGAATTAAAGAAAGAATTAGAAAAATATCAAGGGCTGCAGCAACAAGTAACTGTCCCATACTTGCTTTACATACTTGAAGCATGTTTACTGTTTGTTTTTACTGTTGAAAGTTAAGTGTAATACCTTTTTGTAAGTAAGTAGCTTGTTACAAATAATTTACTAATGTGTTTCCCTGCAAATTCTTTGTAATTTTAATGAATAGAAACAAATTACACTTGAAAGGATGATATAACTTCATAAAGATATTCCACTAAGAATCACTTACCTATTTTTTAAATGCAGTTTTATGTTATTCTGTTTTTCTGGTAATGTGCTTCAAATGGTTAAAAATATAGGTTCAAATAGTAGTGAATCTCTTCAAACATTTGTGAACTGGAACATATAGTGGTACAATGTATTTTGGTAGAGAAATATTGAAAAATATTTGAAATGTGGGAAAATTGTTCTATTGACGATGTTAGGTTTTTAAAAAGCTGAATAGAAATATACATTTGTTATAAACTTTATTTACATGAACTTAGGTGGTATAACTCCCTACATACCCAGCCTTTATGGTGTAGTCTATTCCTGTAAGGAAATACACCTATACATCATGTTACTGTACTGAGTACTGCAGGTACCTGTAGCACAAATGGTATTTGTGTATCTAAACGTAGAACAGGCATGGTGAAAATATGACATAAAAGATAAACAGAGCATGGAGAGAGGGCACTGCTGTGAATTAGCGCACGGTCCTGGAAACAGCTCTGAGTGAATCAGTGAGTTACTATAACTTTTTTCCTTTGATAAGCTTTTAATCTTTTGGTGTTTTTTGAGACAGTGTTTAACTCTGTAGTTCAGATTGGCCTTGCATTCACTATGTACCCAGGGTGGCCTCAAACTTCACTGTGATCCTTCTGTCTCAGATTGATTCTGTCTTGATTACGGATGTGTGCCATCATGCCAGGTTTCTAATCTTTTAATCTTTTTTAGCTTTTAGACTCCTAAAAGCAATATTTTTCACTATTAAAGAAATACAAAAAAATTATGTTTCAATATTTCTCTACCAAAATACATTGTACCACCATATGTTCTACTTCACAAATGTTTGAAGAGATTCATTATTATTTGAACCTATATTTTTAACCATTTGAAGCATATTACCAGAAAAACAGAATAACATAAAACTGCATTAAAGCTACCATGTAGCTTAAAGTGCAAGCATACTGCCAGGGCCTTCTGTATTCTAGGCAAGTGCTGAGCCATGAAACTACACCTCTATTCCCGAATGCCTCTTTTATTTCAATGTGGTAATAGTTCAGTGGCATAATTTTGCTTATGCTAATTTTCAATATTATAGGTATTTTGTACGGTTACAATAGTGAGATGATCAAAGTCTGATTTCACAAATAAATTTTTCTTAGATTCACAGTTCCTAAAGTGGCTTTGTGTAACATGAACGAATCCCATGGGGAATAGTCACCACGGGAGTTACGTTAGCCACACAGTGAGTAAGCTCAGGAACCATTCAAGCCTAATTATTCTCTTAGGATGGAAGCAGGTCTCTAGGGAGGAAAGTGAAATCTAATTATTAAAGGTTGAGATTTACTTTTATGAACAGTTTCCTAGAAGTGACATTGTCCCACTCTGGAGAGGGCTATGACCTTATCCCTAGCGGCCATGTAGGCCTTGATGGGCGAAGTTTGAGGGTTCAAAGGCAACAGGCTATGGTCCTGTGCAGCTCAAGCTGGGAGTCTGTGAGAAGCAATCAGCAAACTGCTGCTTGTCATGGCTCAAGTCCCAGTGCCTGTCAAACTCCTAGTTTCAGTAGCTCACATATGGGGTACGATTAGGTTTGATGCCACAGTCTTAAGGGGAAAGAACATCCTATCATTTGCTATGGCATTTAGGGGATTGAGGATGCCATATACTGTGAGACTCATAATAATTTTATGTACATTCATACAAAAAAAAATCTAGCTTAGGACTGACTGGTGAGTAACATTTAAATTCACCTACCTAATTATACTGTAAGGATCCAGAAGAATAACTATGAAACTTTAATTTCCACCAAAATTTTACTAATTGATCTGACACTCCCAAAGTCTGTATTTGCAGAGCCTGACTTTCAGACATTTTAAACATTGGTAATTGTATGGTGTTGTCGTCTTTCTTTAATGCATTTGTATATGTCTTTTGTTTTTATTGAGGAGGGCAAACCTGATGGATTGGTGGCTGATTCCTCAGCAGGTAATTTGACACATGTTTTTCATTTTTTTTCTTATTTCTCATCCTAACTTATTCTTTGATGCCTGCTTAAAGAATTTGTTTGTAGTTTTAGTTTATGCCTCTAAATCAGTGATAATAATAATAGTCACATTTTGGAGTTAGAAAGTTGCCTGTGCACTTCATAATTTCATTAGCTATCTAAAATCTTGTTTTTTAAAAATTTTTATCATTTTTCTAGTTCTTTGTATTTTGAAATTAGAAATCAACTTTGGGGAATATTACATTAGTATGATTATTTAATGAAAAATTTAATTCTGTATTAAAGAATTACACAGTAATTATCCTTTGAAGTAAATTGATGGAATTTAGTAGTATCTATATAACTATGTAAGTGCAGAAAATCTCAGGGAATAGTCAAAATTATGTTTTGAATTTAGTTGTTATATTTTAGAAATCTCTTTAAAAAGAGATAAAAGTAACAGGAGAATATATTTCTTTGGTTATTTGATGAATATAAGAAGATAACTGAAAGATGAAGTCAGAATAACTTTTTAAATATAGATTATTTGGCAGTCTTTCTAAATTTTCATTTATATTTTAAAATTGTGATTTGTGCTGTATATAGATGAGATATACTTAGTTGTTGAAATGTGAAGTAGTACATTTATAATTGAACAATGGGCTCGTTATTTTTACTGTTACAATGATTATAAGTAATAACCATTGTATTTAAATAACTTACACTTTTTTATAGAACTACAGTCTTTGGAACAGCAATTAGAGGAAGCTCAGACAGAAAACTTTAATATTAAGCAAATGAAAGATTTATTTGAGCAGAAAGCAGCCCAACTTGCTACTGAAATTGCAGGTAAATTGAATCAGAATTCTTTAGCCAATAAGTCAGTCTTGTTATATTTTTATCACTATGTTTCCTTTGGGGGAAAAAAACCTCAGTATTTTAGTTTAATATAGTATTTGTTTTAGACTATGGTGATAAGAGAATTTAATCATATAGAGACTTTGTAAATTATTTTGTTTATCCTCTTACCTCTTTTCAAAGGATTGTTGTTTTTTTCCTCTGTAACTTCTTAAAATTAAGGAAGATAGTTTTTTTTGGTGGCACATTTAAGGATTAAAAAATAACATTTTAAATGAATTAATTATATAATATAGTAAAGATTCACCATTTGGTTATGATTTCAGTCACACATACAATGTTATTTTTTGAGACAGGATCTGACTATATAGTTCAGGCTGATTGGTTTTTTTTTTCGAAACAGGGTCTCGCTTTGTAGTTCAGGCTGGCCCTGAGCTCACTGTGTAGCCCAGGATGGCCTTGAACTCATAGCAATCCTCCTCCCTCAGCTTCCTGAGTGTTGGGATTATAGGCATGGAGTACCACACCTAGGTGCATGTTGTATTTCTGTTTTACCTTATTCTATCTATCTGCCTGTCTATCTGTCTGTCTATCTATCTATCTATCTATCTATCTATCTGTCTATCTATCTATACTTCTGCCTATCTATCTGTCTGTCTGTCTATCTATCTATCTATCTATCTCTCTCTCTCTCTCTCTCTCTAAGCTTTTTTTTTTTGAGATAGGATCTTGCTCTATAGTTCACGCTGGTTTTGAACTTGCTATGTAGCCCAGGCTGGCCTATTAGTATGTTTATAGTACATGACTGCATTTATCATGAGGAGTTGGTATGTGTATATAACATCTTGTTTTTATATTCCCTCCCCTCCCATTTCTCTTTCTTCCTTCTGTTTCCTGGTAGGTAGAATTTATATAGACAAAAAGATGTAATTATTTTAAAGTTAATCTAATATGATCAGCAATAAAATTTTATTGTGTATATTTATAGTTAATTGAGGAATATGAATTAGAGTAATGAGTGGCTATGCAGAATAATTTACAAGAAATTTATAAAACTTTCTTTTCTTAGAGTTAATGTCATGAAGCAAGTATTTATATTACTATCTTTAATTAGATATAAAGTCAAAATATGATGAAGAAAGGAGTCTTCGGGAAGCTGCTGAACAAAAAGTGACAGACTTGACAGATGAATTAAACAAAGGAGCGACTGTAATTCAAGATCTGAAGACTGAACTGGTAATTTAGGAACCATTTACTAGAATTACTTTTATGACATTCTAAATTAAAAGGAAATGCCTACTGTGGATACATTTTTAAAAATAGAGTTAACAGAAAGAAATAAAAAATTCCCTATACAATGTCACTACATATAGATATATATGGACTGTTATGATATATAACTTGCTACCTTAAGAGTTTGATTTTTTCTAAGTATGTCTTTTTTAGTGTTTTCCGTATATTCCTCTGTGATCCTGACCTTACTTGCTCTTTAGTTTTATAAATCCACCTACTTCCAGTTGAATTTCTCTTTTGTTTCAAACTCAGTAATAAAGCAGTCGTCGTTATTGCTTGCATGAGTATTTCTGTTATTGATAACGCACTTCACCACTCTTACCTTTAATCTATCCCTGACTTTCCTTCATTTAGCACTCAATAAATATATGAATAAATGAATCAAGTACATGGTAATGCTTCATTTATCCCTTTCATCTCTTTTTCTATTTAATTTTCACTGTAATGTTTAATTAAAAAGTGTGACTTTCCAGCTTCAGAGACCTGGTATAGAAGATGTTGCTGTGCTAAAGAAAGAACTGGTCCAAGTTCAAACACTCATGGATAATATGACCTTGGAGCGGGAAAGGGAATCTGAAAAACTCAAACATGAGTGCAAAAAGTTACAAGCCGAACATGCTAACTCAGAGGTAATAAACTGTGACTGAGAGTACTATATTATTAAGTAAAGCCAAGATTTGAAAGTTATCTTAGTGGGTTGGTTTTTCATTAGTACATATTTACAATACATAATGAACACATTCCTTGGAGGGAGTTGGTATGTGTACCTGTTGTACCTTCCCTCTTTCCTTTTGTTTTATTTATCTATAGACACTGTGATCTGATAGTCTGATAGTTTTGCCTTCAAAAACTAGATCCTTGGAATGTTTGCATAATGGATTGTTATATAAATTATTCATATGGAGAAATGATTTTTATTCTGTTTTATTTTATATTTTTTTGGGGAAGGGTCTTGCTATGCAGTTTAGGTTGGCCTTGAACTTTTGGCAGTCAGCATGGAGAGATGATATTTAAAGTTAAATTTACTCAAGGCTAGTTGTTAAATGGTAATTGTGTTTATCTCAGGTAGACGTAAAGGAAGAATGGTATTATTTTCTACAATTAAATTACTAGTGTTGTTTAGGAAAAATATTAGGAAATATCTTCTAATAAGCTTTTTTATAATGGATAAACATTGAATTATGTAGTTCAAAGAAGTATTAAAATGATCTACTATAGCACTCCAAGACTCCCCCCTTCATAGCAATCCTGATGCAATCCTCAATTCATGCTAGATGGTATATGTTGTACATATATCTTCCCAAGTCGGGTACTCAGTTATTAAGTTAACATGTTTCACTGTAAATCCCATGCCTATTTTTCTTCTAAAAAATTACATAGTATTATTAGTTGTTCCACCCGAGATATTTGATGACTGTTCATATTTTCTTAAAGTTAACAGACATTTTTGGTTCTGTTATTTGTCACGTTACTTTGGCTTGTAAGTTCCTTATATAATTATGCCAATGTGTGACAAGATTGAAGATGTATAATAAATGTATTGCTTAAAATGCTGGCCTTTGTCTGTCCTTACTATATTGTAGAATATATTTTTATGACTACTGTTATCTTGTTATCTATTGTCCTTAACTCCCTATATGAAGTAGATCCTTGTTTTCCATCTTTTCAGTTTAAAGAGTTGTTTTGGTGATGTTCAGTTTGCTTTTTTGATGTAAAGATTTTTTGCTGGTGATAAAAAAGCTACTATAGTCATAAATACTAATAAATAAGCAAATTATGATTATAAGTACTATAAAAATATGGGCTTTTTTTCGGTGATACTAGGGATTGAAATCTGGCTTTTTTCCCCCTCAGCTACCTTTGCTGCCTTTTATTTTTATTTTTGAAACGGTCTTGCTAAGTTGCCCAGATTGTGCTCAAACTTGTGATCTTCCTGCCTGGGTGCCTCCCAGGGCCAGGATTACAGCCGCACACCCACCGTCCAGCCAGTTCATCCTTCATTTTCCTTTGTCCTGTGTCTTTTTGGCGGGAATTGGTGCAAGTCTATTGGTTTCACATGTGTAGGCTTGAGCAGCCTTGTGATGCTTAACACGTATGATCTTTAGATGTACATTTTCCCAGAGTAACACTTCATAGCCCAATATCACATACTTCCACAATTTTTCAAATAATTTTAAGGGGGTTATGAACTTACCAAAGTTAGTTAAAAATTCTTGTTCTAGTGGTATCTTAGTTAATCTGTAATTGTAATTGTAATTATAATCAAGATCTGAATGGAAGGAACCTGATGAAGATAAGTTCTATTTAGATGTTTAATTTGGATGAATCCAGTTATTTATTTCTCCTAGTTATAGTTATGTGAACTACTTTTGATTAGATTTACAAGCCTACCAGTATTTCTTCAGTTTAAAAAAATTATAGTCTTTTATTTAAAACTGCCTTTAAATGTTATTCGAAGTTAAAAATATATGTAATATGGTGACTAAAATTGAATAAAAACACTAGTGGTTTTACAAACCAAACTAAAGAAATCCAAACAAAACAAAACCAGCTCAGGGTCTTTGCACTGAGCCATATCCACAGCCCTTTCTATTTATAGGCTGGGTGGAACTTTGAATCCTTTTGCCTCAGACTCCAAGGGCGTTGTCGTTACAGGTGTGTGTCTCCATGCTTGACTAGATTACATTGACTGTTTTAAAATGTAGCCCTCATTGACCTTTTCCAGCTGAGAGTTAGAGAGTTATGCATATACTTGTTAATAATATTAAGCAGGAATTTATATATTAACTTGCATGTGACAAATATAGGCAGGACCTTAATATAACTTAGTGATGAAAAAATAATTTGAAATTGTATTTAATAATTACCATGGTTTAAACTAGGCATAGAGATGCACCCATGTAATCCCAGCACTATCAGGGCTGAGGGAGGAGAGTTTAAGGCTATCTTGAATTATAGTGATACTGTCTCAAAAGTAACAAAACAAAAAATTACTGTAATTTAGGTTTTTAAAATTTATATTTAATTTATTTAGATTAAAATATTTATAATATAATGTAAAAGAAGATTATTAAGATGAAAAAGTTATGACTGGAATTATAAAATACTTGGATATAAGAATTTAGATTTCCTTTTATTATTCTCCTAGAAATAGGGCTAAGTGTAGGTGATAATTACCCCCTCCCCAAAGAGATGTTTCTGAGAAAGAAGAAAAATGGCTAGAAATCATTTTTATATCTGTGTCATTCAAGTTTTCATAAAAATTTATTTTTTAAGGTATTTTGAAATAAACTTAAGCAAGTGATTAGGTTATGTTAAAGTACTTTTAATAACTTTAAGAAGCAGCAGCAAGGGAATGAGAAAAATATTATAAACAAACTTTTTTTGGGAAAATGCTAGGAATACCATGCTAGATGCTTTAAATATGTGGTTTTAATATTTTATTATACCCTATAAGTTAAGTATTACCTCTGTAATGCATGAGGGATCTGAGGCCTAATGAGGATAAGTAATTTGTTCAAGGTTATGTACCTACTATAAAGAAACTAGTATAGGGCAAGGGATTTAGCTCAGTGGTTCCAGTGCCTGCCTTGCAAGCACAGCGTCCCTAGTTTGATCCTCGGTAACCACGTAAAACAATGCCTGGCATGGTGACTCATGCCTACCACAAATTGGTACCACATACCACATTGTCAGGCATGGTGGCTCATGCCCTAATCTCAGCACTTGGGAGGCAGAAGTAGGAGGATTGCTGTGAGTTCGAGGCTTGCTTGGGCTACATAGTGATCTCAGAGCCAGTCTAAACTACAAAGTGAGACTCTGTCTCAAAAAACAAACAAACAAACAAACAAACAAAGCAAAAGAGAAACTGGTACATGTTTTTTCAAAGTCAGTTTTTTAAAAAGAAGCTGCTGTTTGAATCCAGGTCTCATCCAAAGCCCATGTTCCTCTATGGGTAGCATGTTGTCTCTTTAGATGGTATCATGATTAATGATTGCCTTATAAGTAAATTTGCACAATTAATCTTGTCCTAATAGTCTTTATTTTGTCAAATTATATGTTGTAATATAATAGCTTGTAGCATTTCTGAGTTGTGTCTTATACCATTTCCATGTGAAAAAATTACTCTTTAATTGCTTCATCTCACTTGCTTGTTTATAACTCCATTTCTCTTTTAGGCCTTTTTTCCTTGAATGCTATAGATGTTATCAATTTAATGAAATTCAATTCTGCCTATTCTCAGTTAAATGTATTGGTGAATTTGCCACTTAAAGAACCTCCTAGCAAAGTTTTATTAGAAAAATTGGTAGTTTTACTGAATGAAAATATTGGCATCAGAAGCCAAACACATTAAAGGGGATTTAGGACGCTAAAGCAGAGAGGATTTATTTAATTGCTATTTCCAGATGGAAATGAAGATATGTAACCTGGTGTGCATTATTACATCTGTCTTTATGTTTATTACTTTCATTGGATGTATATCTTGTGAATTCATTGACCTTTGCTATATATCTCTAAAAGCATATTTTTTCATTCTAAAAGGATCTAATATAATTGTTTTATATATTGGAAAGTGAGGATTTAAATGTCAATCTGCCTCATTGAAAATATCAAAGCTATAATCAATTTACCTTTGGTGTAGTGTTTAATGTGGATGAATTTTAAGGAATATTTTTTGTATTCCAAGTAAACTCATTTAAATACTAGTTTTAATGTCAAAAATCTCTAAATAAGCTTGGAATAAGCATGATTATACTTATGCATAGTTATTAAAAAGAATATTTCAGTATAAAAATACAGTAATTTAAAAGATTAAATTTCTCTATATGGATATTTTAGTTGTGTGCTCAGTTCAATGTGTATTTTTGTCAGTCTTGTCTTCCACATTTCATCCATCATTTTTTTTTTTTTTCTGCTTTCTAATGGAGGTGCTAAAGTTTGAGGTAATGTGTACTGGAAGGCTTTTTAATATTAACATTATCCCTGATAAACCACATTCTGTATGGCAGTTTTGTGTTTTAAGGCAATCTCAACTTCAGACATGCTCAGTTTTGCTTTATTAGTGGAAAAAGTTTTCAATCACTTTTAAACAGTTGTTTTCTATTAGTGGTAGAATATTAAAACAATCACTATGATTCTGAAGTACAAGCAGAACGTTTGTTTTGAAGTGTTGTTCCTTAATTATTTTTTAATTTTAAAGTTTTAGTAAAAATGCATTCAGTAGCATAACATCAAGGCAACATAGACAATAGTATCTAATGTATTAGTACCATGAGAATGTGGATTAATCCAGCACATGTTCCTTTAGGTGGTAGTTTTTGACTGCATACTAAGTGGCAGGAACTATTTTAAGTGTGGGAAATACAAAACTGAATAAGACCATATCTGCTTTCATAAAATATATATTTTTTCATGGAAATCTAACAATATATAAATGAACCAATCATGATATAAAGCCAGGCAATGAGTGCTGTGAAGAAAACAGAAGCAGGATATGGATGGTAGTGAGTGGGGAGTAATGGGAACAGTTTTAGGTAGATGGTCAGGGTTCAGGCCAGATCTGAGTGAGGAGACTGAAATAAGGAACAATTTGGGTGAATTAAGATCCCTGGGAAGAGGTTATAGTGAATGCTTCAGTCTGAGGGACGGAGGTAGTTGGGCTGTTAAATAGTAAGAAAATCAGTGTGAGAAGAGCACAGATCTTTCTTCTGAGTTTCAACCAAGGGAAAGTTTGGCTTGTGGTGCCATGGAATTTAGTCCATGGTGAACTGATTTTAAGGCAGAAACATCCTGGCAGAAGGGCACGATGGAGCAAAGATGCTTACTTAGCTCATGGTTGATGGCAAGCAGAACAGGGAATGTTCAGAGGGAAAGGAGTGAAAAGCCACTTGTGGACCTGAAGGTCATGGCCCTGACTCACCAGACACAACCTGAAATGTGCTATACTGATCAGTCTCCAGGTGGATCCCAAGGCCAGTGAAGTTCACACTGTATCTTAGTTATCACAGTTATATACATCTATTTCTTAAGTGTTATATGAATATTTTGTTTATAAATTATATGTAATACCAGAACACTGTGTATTTGATAATTATAAAACTTTGATAAATTGCCTTTCATTGTATTAGAATCAGTATATTTAAATGAACCTCTCTCTCAGACATGTTGCCTTTCCTGAAAACATTTTAGAAATTTATTTTATTGGACCCTAAATCAGTTTGGAAAACACAAATTTGTTTCATTAATTGTGGTTATTAAAAAAAATAAGGGCATAGCATGCAGCTCAGAGGCGCAGCACCTGCCCGGCAGGTGTGAGGCCCTGATAACCAATTTGATTTCGGATAACCAAAAAGAAAAAAATAAGAAAGTAAGCTGAATGTTTTGCTCATTCATTTCATTCACTGATTCTGTTCAATAGGTGGTTTCCAAAACTTAAAACCCAAGCTACTATAAATGGATGAATATATATATTAAAAAAAAATAAGCTTTTCATATTCTGGAAGAGTCTCTAAAAGAGGAGCAGTAAAGAACTGTTGAATATGGCATTATTGTCACAATGAATTAGTTGTCTTCTAAAGTTTCTTTTTGAAGATAAAATAATTTATAATATACATATATCAATATACTTATTAAGGAAAATTTGTTTTTGTTCATATTATGAATTTTATTCAGTGACAAAGTATATAGGCAATGAAAATACTTAACTTCAAGGAGGCAAATGAAAAGTACAGCCCAAAAGCTATATTAGAAAAACAAATTTGTTTTACTATCATTTTTAGGAAATCATACCTCAGTGGCAGTCTTTGTTTGTCTAATATTTGAGCTTTTCAATACAGTGTAGGAGTTTATATTTCCAAGATCTTTGCTTAACTGGCATGTTATTTTCAAATGATCAAACTATTAGTTTAATAATAAACATTAATTTTCATTTACAAGAAAAAAAACCTAAACAAGTTCTGCTAGGTACCATACCTGGCCATGGATTGACCTAGCTTATATGGGATCAAACTATATGTAATTTTAGTTTGGTAACTTCCTTAGACAAATATATTTTCATTGCTTTCAGAAAAGTGATTCACCAGGATTGATTTGTGTTGCGTACATATATATGTCATAAAAGCAAAAGTTTATACAATAGAGGTTGAGAAAAAAACATAGACATCACTTGCTCACTCTTTAAATTGAGGTGGGCTTAAGTGGAGAGTTTCTAAACTAAGTGAAGTTTGCAGTTTGATGTTTGTTTCCTACAGATAAAATAAGAAGCCAGTGTATCATGTGTTAACACTTTCTATTCCTTCACCTGTGCCAGTGTTTCACTCAAAAGTGAAATTGTGCTTCTTAGATAAATTTTGAAAAATAGTTATAAGCTGAAGACAAGGGTGTGAAATTCTAATGTGTGATATGATAAAAGAACAAAGCTCCAAATATTATTTCAATGTAGCTGCAACAGCAAAAAATTATGTAATCTTAACGCTTCTGTTACTTCTATTTCCTTTTCATTTTAGTTTGTTCTAAGTTTTATTCTATTTTTTTTAAAGGCCACAATAAGCCAGCTAAGGAGTGAACTTGCCAAAGGTCCTCAGGAAGTTGCTGTATATGTGCAGGAACTACAAAAGCTTAAAAGTTCAGTGAATGAATTAACACACAAAAATCAGGTGAGAATTTTATAGTTATAGTGATAAATCAATATTTTCTATTCCAAATTTCATTCTTGTATATATTATTTGTATATTAGCACAAGACATCATATACTATGTGTATTGTTTTCGATATTAACTATGTAAAGATAGTTGTACAAACCAATCTCTGGACTTCTTTTTGTCTTGCAAACCTGCAATTAATACTTAGTAAACAACTACCCATTTGTTGCTTTTCCAAGCTCTTAGGAACTACCATTTAAAACAAAAACAAAAACAAAAAACTTCTGTGGGATTTACTATCCTGTCTTTTTGTGAACGACTTTGAATCTTTGAGTTTGTTTAGTCATGTAGATAGAGTATACTGAGGGTTGGATCTGCACCGTCTGGCAGGCTTCCTCGTACTGTTCTACATCCCCAGCCCTGAGACTTCTTTTTACGAGGTTATTGATCTTATTCATGGGGGTTTTGTTTTCGTGGCCTGGTACTGTAAGTCTCAAAAGCCCCACTTGTTTTGTCATCTTATTGGGAGTTAGAATTTCGACCTAAGTGTTTTGGGTGAATAAAGACTTTGAGACCATAACTACAATATATGTGAGAGTTTATTTCTGAGATCTCTACTGTGCTGGTCTCTTGGTCTGTCTTTATGCCAGTACAGCACAGTTTTGTAGCTTGGTAAGTTTGAAGGCCTCTAATGTTATTATAAAAGTTTTTTTTTAACATTAGTACTTTCTGCCTTATTTTTTATAAGTGAAAAATAATGAATAATTTATTTGGGAGCAGAGGGCATATTGATAAATGGTTTCCCCTTCTCTGTCTTTTTTTGGTGGTGAAGGAATAGAAAGTGTTACGCTCTTTTATTCAAATAGGTACTTAGACCTAATGTTTTGATACACTATAACAAAAGAAAAGTCAGGAAGGAAAAGAAAATGACAGTAGAGAAAGAAGAGATCAGCATACCTGGCTGTAAATATTAAGCCTCTAGCCAGGGCCATGGGAATGAGCTTGGAAGCACATTCTCCAGTTCTAGCCAGTGTTCAGAAGCTAGTTCTGGTCAACACTGTATTGCAACCTCAGAGTCTTCGAGTGGAGCCACGGCTTTAAGCTGTCAGTCTGTAAAAACCATGAGCTGCTACAGTGAGGGTGAGTTTTTTTCCTGTGCCCTTGGCAAGCAGTTTTCTTTCTATCATCTAAATTATTGAAGATTCCAGAGAACATTCACAACCAAGTGCAGATCAGAAGACAGGATTCATCGGTACTGAACAATTATTGCCATTATTCCCAAAATCATATAACAGCTATTTACATAGCACTTACATTGTATTAGGAATAATAATTAATCTGGAGATGATGGAAAGTATATGGGAGAATGTGTTTAGGTTTTATATAAATCCTACTCCATTTTGTGTAGAGATATGAGTATCCACAGACTGTGTGATCTGTAGGAGGGCCTGGCACTACTGCCCCATGGCTGCTGTGGAAACACTTCAGTAGATTAATATTGCAGTACAGTAGAGTAGCTCAAAGGCAGATTTAAATCAGCCTTGCCACTTAATTCCAAGTCTGTGTTCTCTACTGCTAGGAGATATCCATTTGGCCCTTAAGACAGGAATCAGTATAAATGTGCTTATTTGGCTTTTCAGTTACTTATTTTTATAAGTGTTTTGACACTTGGGTTTGGTCAAGACCACAGTTAAAGTTTTTCTGACTGCCTACTGGATTAAGAAAAGAATCTGTAGGGCTGGGGATTTAGTTCAGTGGCTCTGGCACCTGTCTTGCAAGCACAGGACCCAGGTTCAATCCCTGGTAACCACATAATAATACTGGATGTGGAGATTCACGCCCAGCAGCAATCAGCGCCACACACCACAGTGCCGGGCGTAGTGGCTCACGCCTGTCATCCCAGCACTCAGGAGGCAGAGGCAGGAGGATTGCTGTGATGTGAGTTTGGGGCTGAGCTCAGGGCCAGTCTGAAGTACAAAGTGTGACCCTGTCTCAAAAAAAAAAAAAAAAAAAAAAATTAAGAAAAAAAAAAAGAATCTGTAGAAGACAACATTTTAGCTGCATCTTTAATGATGCATACAGACATTTCAGATGGCAGAGGGGTTACTAGTATTTTGTTGTGAAAAGGACATGCTCTGCTTAAGAGCATATACTTCATAAAATCTAACATATCAGAGAGCTGCCTGTAAGATTGTCATTCTTTTTACTCATTCTCATTATGTAGGCAAGTAACAGTAGACTTTAACATTTGATTTAGGCTAGTTGACCCAGATCTTTGAAGGTTTTACTGTTATAGTTCATAGTACTGAGTAAAGCAAAAAAATAAGGTAGGAAAGTGATATCTTCTATATACATAGAGAGAAATTCAAATTAGTCTTAGTTTATGACTCTAAAAATGGCCTTACAAAGAAAAGAAGAAAAATGATCAATAGGATCAAACCTGCTAGGGCAGTGGTTAACATTATGCTGAAACTCTTACCAACCATGAAATTGCAAAACAGAATCAGAATCGATACAGTAGACCGGTATTCAAAGTAGTTTCTGTTAGAAGAAAGGTGAAAATTTTAATTTTTAAAATTCAAATGGAAGTATATAAATATATTGTATACTCCAAAGAATCCAGTTGATTTTAATATTCTCATTTTATTTAGCATTTTCTCGGAACTTTCCAAGTTGTACTATATTACTGGAGTTTAGTCACATGAGTAGTAATAAAATATTAGCAAGTAGTAATTCCTGACTAAATTATTTTCATTATTTTATTTTGTAAAATCGACTAAAACATTTAGCAGGAAATAATATTGCTCCAAAGATTGAATAATTAGAGTAACTAAATGTATTAGGAAAAAGAAATAAATTGTTAAATTCACTTTTCAGAATTTGACAGAAAAATTGCTGAAGAAAGAACTGGATTATACCCAATTAGAGGAAAAGCATAATGAAGAGTCTGTGAGTAAAAAGAATATGCAAGCAAGCCTTCATCAGAAAGACCTTGACTGTCAGCAGCTACAGTCAAGGCTGTCTGCATCGGAAGCCTCTCTGCAGAGGATACAGGCAGAACTAGGCGAAAAAGGAGAGGCCGCCCACAAACTCAAAGAAGAGTTATCCGAGGTGGAGACCAAGTACCAGCATCTAAAGGCAGAGTTTAAGCAGCTACAGCAACAGAGAGAAGAAAAGGAGCAGCATGGGTTACAGCTCCAAAGTGAGATTAATCAAGTAAGAGATGCTCCTTTTACACACAATAATTCTGTTTTCTTAGAGTGCTAGGATGGTTGTTTGATTGTAACAGTCTATGTTTTTAAAAGTCACAAATTTTAAATAACTAAATTTTTATATCCTATAGTGTTATCAGGTCTCATTTTTAAAATTTTAATGTTCTTTAAGGAAAAAAGTGGTATCAGTCTTATTATTGTGAGGCATTTATAAATTAAATCATATAAATTCCTTAGAAATAGATCTTGGGGAATTCCAGCTGCTGAGGCAGGAGGATCTCAAGATGCTGTCTCAAAAAA
>PVIR01036080.1:0-16070 GCA_004026965.1 Petromus typicus
GCTGGAATTTGCGCTAAACAGTGGGAGATTCTTCTAGGATTCAGGCTAAATCTATAATATATGGATTTACAATTCTGTTTTAGTATTTTAACTGCAAGAGTAAATATTTAATTAAATTTGAAGCAGTCTATAAGGCATTATTTGAGGAAGTAGTAATACATCCTCCAAAAGTAGTTTTCAATCTACATTACTAGAGTGAGTTTTTAAATTCATACATACAAAGATTTGTGAGGCTCTTAGTAAATGTGTACAGTCTTCATCTCTTTGAAATAATAAAAATGTCCTGAATATTACACATTTATCTGGAAGAATATTTACTAACTATAAACTTCGATCAAGGAAACTTCCATTAACGTTAATGGAAGCACTGATTTCATAAAACCCTATAAAATGTAATATTATTAACAATATTAATATAATATGTATTTTTTTGCTCATTATGGTGTTCTTTATAAGTTAAGGATCTTAATTTGAAATGATAAGCTGCCAAAGACCGCAGCAGCTGCTATTTATTATTGTTGAAAGAAGTCAGATATTAGACGTGTTTTTACAAAATATCTGTCAACTCAGTTTCCCCACAACTGGTTTATGTGGTTATGGCTTAGACTCATTCTAACCAATGGGCCATGAACTCACAGTATACATCACCTTTGGAATGGAACACTTAATTGCCCATGCTATAGCTTCAAATATCACTTTCTCTGCCACATATCAAAGCTATGCATAAGTTTATCATAATACATTGCAAAATCATCTATGATGCTGGATTAATTATTTCACAGGATAACCTTATTATCTTCTCCAGAAATGGATATCAAGTGAATGTGATGGCTATAATTCAAATCCCAAAAATTGTCAGATTGTTTTAATCTTTAAATGTATAATAAATTGAAATTGGATGTAGAAATCATACCATTTAATTTTATGTACTTTCTAAATATTTGGTAAAGTCTTCTGTCACCTGTAACACTCTACAGGTAGATAACAAACACACAAAAAATACAGTGAAGAATGATTGTGCAAATGCTAGCAATATTGTTGACTGCTGGTAAGTGTACTTTGTATAACAAGAACCTATTGATTTCAGAAAAAAATTATGTATTGCCTGTTTAAATAAATAGATTGAATGAGTCCAGAGATCTGGAAATTGCCTGAGGCAGATAATTCCTGAAACCAAAGGATAAACTCTAAAACTATGACTTCTATCCCAAATAATAACAGTATATTCAAACAGTGTGTCATAACTGTGAACTAACAACAATACTAACAGTAATTGTGAAAACAGCAAAGGTGAATCTAGAGACAAGCAAATATAAGAGAATATGAAAGAATTGAGTTATGTTGCATATATGTGCCTAGTTTTTAAAATAAATGTAAACTTCATATTTTGAAAACCCATACTAACAAAATAAATTTAAATTAAAAAATGAGAGGCTGATAGTTGTGGTTGTAATTCAGTGCAAATGTTCTGGATCCTATCCCTGTTTATCTGAAAGACACACACAAAGTGTGTTTTAGGGAAACTTAGAAAACATAAATATTTCAATGCTGCAAATACTGTCTTATGAAAATATTTTAGATCTAAACCTATAAATATTTAAGTTCAAATCCAGGAGCAATTGATAATTTGTGATTATGGGAAAGTAGATTTTGGTTAGATATAAAAGGAATTAATCTTTGTAATTCACAGTGTATACACAAAATAAAAATGAAAAATAGAAAATAACAAGATAGGGGGTCTTTTAAAAATTAGATTGGTGTTAGAGATGGAAAGAAGGGAAAAGACGGGAGGAGAGGGGCCATAAAAAAGAAAAAAAAAAAAGCTAAAGTGTGTTGTGTACATTTATCAACTCCCATGATGAATATAATTATTTTGTACCCCTAACATGTACAGATAAAAAATAAAATTCAAAAACTTTAATCTGTGACTTAGAATTTAAAATCCCGTAATATTTATCCTGGAATATTGGGGTTATAGCTTGTATCCTATTGTCAAAATCTCAGAAAGAGTTAAATTGTCTCTAGCTAGTGTCAAATTCTATGTGGGGATCGATTATCAGCTTCATTGAACTCATGGTACTCAGCTCCCTGGAATTCCCCACATATCTACTAACTGGGATTCAGAGACATCCAGAACTTTAGACAAAACCCAGGAACCTCTGAGCGTACGGTGGCTCTTTTAAAAGTTCTGTAATAAGCTCTATGTTTCATATCACTAAGATTTTTTTTTTCCTGTGTTTATACTTTTACTTCAGATACAAAACTACTGGTGAAAAAAAATTTCTGTACTTTACCATGAACCAAGGAACTCTCCAGAACTGTGCTAGTAGTCACTGAAATCTTCACTGTCAAGAACTTTTATAAATGAAATCAAAAAGAAATGTAATTAAAGATACCCTTCACGAAGCACTAAAATCATTGACGTAATTAAATCTTGAATCTTACTGTCATACATTTTTAATTTCTTGTGTGACAATACAGGAAATGCACCCAAAACATGCCAAGGGAGATTGGTAATACCGATTTTAAAAGAAAAGCTTGTCCCACCTTAAAAAAACAAACAAACAAACAAAAAAAAAAAAACCTCTTAACAATAAGAAGAGAGAAATTGCGTTATTATTGCAGAAGCATTAAACCCTAATGATATGCACAACACAGACTTCTACTTGGAGGTTGCAAATGTAGAAAAAAACAAATCATCTTTGTCTGTGATCAAGCATTCCAACATGCAATATCCTTGTTCTTAAATGAATACCCAAGTGAGATGAGTTGATGGCACCATTTGTTACATACAGTTCACCGTTAATTCACCTGATAATTGAAATGAGCACCTATATTGCTGAAATTGATTTTGCACAATGAAAAGAATTCACTTCCAGTTTTATGACTGGAAGTAGCTTCGCAGTTGAAAGCAAGACAATGAGACTTGTAAAATTTCAGACTTTGTCACAGATCTTCTCCCAGAAACTGAGGGGAAGGTGCTATTTTCCTTCATTATTTACATCCCGAAGAGATGATTTTCTGGCTCTTGAAAAAAATATTCTTCACTTGTAAAACAGTTTTATAACTTGTAAAAAGTCATAATACCTTTCAAAGACAATGAAAAAGAACTTATACAATGTTTTTAAGTAAATGCTCTAAGGGAAAAAGAGAAATCAGTTTATTTCCAAAAGAGAGTTAATCGTCATTATTTTTAATTTATATTTGTCTTTATAATGGAGAACAATGTTTTTTCTTTCTCAAAAGTCTAGTATATAAAAATGAGTCATAACTGAAATTAAAAATATTTTCAGCAGAAACTCCATCTACTAGTCTGTTCCTTTTTGTATTTGTCCCATCTGTCTCTTTTGTCTTCTAGCCTCTGTCAGTTCCCAGGATTAAGTGTGATCTTCATATATCCTCTAAACCTATTTTGAATCTCTCTCTCTCCTTCTATCTCTCTACACCTTCAACTCCCTGGAGACTCTATATTCCCAAAGGGTGAAGCTGGTATATTGAATGACCTGTATGATGTAAGTGTATTTTTTGTTCATTCTAAATTTTGGCAGATCTACCTCATGAAGTCAAAGGTATTAGAATAGTAATTGCCAAAGCTCTACCACTCTGTATCTTTTAACTGGAATACTGAAGCCATTGACATTAATGGTTTTGACTGATATATATTGTGGGCCCTGACATTATGTTTTTCTGTTTTTGCCTCTTTTATTATTTTTATGTGAATTAAAACATTTTTAATATTTGTTTTAAATATTTTGCCATGTCCTGATAGTGTACTCTGCCCACTTTACTGAATTTTCATCTCACATTAATCTTATTGATCTTTGAGGAGAGAATGGTATATCTCAGAAGTCTGTCTTTAGGTGGAATGAGAAAAATTGGATGGATCCAAGATGATTGCCAGACAGTCCATGAATTCATAATTGCATTTGTATTCTAAGTGTCACTTGTTTCAAGTCATGACAAGTGATAACTGTGTTATCTGAATCTTTGAAAAATCTCCACCCTTTTCCACAAAGGAAATGAATAATCACCTATTTCATTATCATACCTCACTCTCCCATTTTTTTCTACCTGGCATCTGCCTCTTGATCTTCAAATGGGAGAGATGACTAGCAAAGAGAAGTTGACTTGTAAGTTTATCTCCTACTTTTTTTTTTTTTTTTTTTAATCATGAAGCCCTTCTGAGGTAAGATCCCAGACTCTTTTATTTTGAGACAGAATCTTACTAGGCTGCCTACCTTGGCTTAGAAATTGGGATCTGTCAACCTCAGTTCCTCTACAAAGATAGCTAAGTCAAGTAGATATTTCATAGCCAGACAGACAAAGATGTCTGGGAGAAGTCAACATGGAGAACAACCAATTCCACATGGAGAATAGTCAAGGAGTTCACTTGAAGAGTAATCAGTACACATTCATTAAAGGTCAGCTTTATAAAATACAAACACCTTACTTGCATACTGTCCCTAAGGACGAAGGTCAATCACTGATATTCTAAATAAAGACTAATTACTTGGGTGGGTGGGGACAAGATTTTGCCCACCCCTTCCGATAATGATCCCTGAACAAAAATCGTTATCTGCTTGCTTCATGTCTTGCTTCTCTATTGGCATTTAACCCCCATTTAACCAGTATTACTTAAATGATTGTACTTGTCACAATCTTATTGGTTGATCATAGTCTTGTCCACCTCATGATTTCTCATTGGATCAGTATTACCTAAGTAACTGTACTTGCAGTCTTACTAGTTGATTGTAGTTTTGTCCCACCTTGAACTTGCCTCTGTTGGGTTCAGAAATCTCCACTTCAAAATAAGTTCAAACTCATATGCAAGTACAAAGGCACTTTATTGACACAGCATGCTGTGGGTCTGCTGAGCAAAGTCAGAGACCTCAAAATGGGGCAAGCTTGTCTCTTTTATAGTATTGGCAGATTACATAGGTTTCCTTCTCCTCCCCTCCCCTCCCCCTTTCCTATTCATGTGATTTATGCACAAGTGGAACACAGGAGATAGGACAAGGTCAGGAGATAGGACAAGGTCGGGGCAGGGTGTAACAAGGTTGGGGTAGAGTGTACTGGGACTCAGGAAATAATTAGGACTTAGGGAATGGTGTTTACTAAGGAGACAAAAGAAGGACAAGGTTCACTGTGGTTTTACTATGGTCAAAGAGCAAATAACAGAATGGAGGCTGGGCTTCAAGATGGAGTCACTTAGGCCTTTCACCTCATCTCATGGCTTTACCTCATAAAAGAAACAGTGTTTGCAGGCAACCTACTTTTTATTCACCTTTTGTCTCTCTCTTTGCTCTCTCAGTAAATTTTTCCTACTCTTAACCTCCTTTGTTCCTAGAATTTATTCTTAAAATTTTAGAGAAATGAACTTGAGTTGAAATATGTAGTAGTTTAGGAGTTCCAACTTTTGCCTTTATATCACTACGATTAGGTAAAATAATAGTTATGCCATATCAGCCTATATCTCTTATTCTTGGATAAGAATAAACTTTCCATTGCTCAGTGAATATTTGGCTTTACTTTTGATTCCACTATTATCAGAGGGAAAAAGTATCCACTTTGCAATCAAAAAGTGAAAACAAATATAGCTTGATATATCCAAATAAAAATTATTTGAATTTTTCCAATTTTTTAAAAAGAAAAACGGATTCCAAAGTCAAAAAGGGTAAAACTTTCTGATTTAAAGGAATCAAAGACATAGAAAACAAACATAATTTTCCTGGAAAGTATATATCAAAAAATTGAAATATTAACCAATACATAGAATTTACTGATATAAAGCAAAGAAGAATATCAGAATCTCAGAAAGGCATTTTGCCAAAAAAGAAGAGAAAACAAACAAATTTTGCTTGAAAGACTATGTGAATGACCAGTGATTTAGCTCAGTAGTTCCACTGCTTGCCTTGCAAGTGTAAGATCTCAAGATTGATCCCTGGTACCAAAAAAATAAAAATAAAAAGATTATATGGAGATTAAACATCTTAAAAATGACTTAAGAATTCAATTGTATTTTTTATTTGCAAATTATTGTTTAACACTGTTAGAGACAGCTAAGTTAAATGCAATTATAAGCAGTCAGACAGGGCTGGGCCTTCAAGGAAGTCCGTGCAGAAGATGAAAACAAATTAAAACTGTGGCTAGAGACCCATCTAAAGATTAAAATCACAATGGCCAGATTTAAACGCTTCCCTAAAGGATAAACAGAAGCTTGAGATAATTGCTACCACCCTTGTAAGATTTTCAAAATAAATAAACCATTATCTCATTAGGAGTGTGCTATTCTCTCCTACCTATAAGACTACAGTTAACACTAAGACCATAAGAATAAGACTAAAACTAAAACAAATGCGTCTAAAACTAGATTTTCAAGAAAAGTTAATGTTATCCAAATATCCTTGCTCCTGGTGAAATCCATATTAGTCAACTGCTATTCTTATAGTCTTATTGGTTGGTTGGAGTTTTGACCCACATTGTACCTATCTCATGATTTTGCCCTGAAAACTTTCTCAGAGAAGTAGGCTGATTAATAATTTATTCAGAAGTCCTCCTGTCTTCAGAGTCACTCCTGCTGACCATTTCTGTTTCCCATTCCTGTTCCCCAGTACATTTTCCTATTTTGAACTTCTATTGTTTTTTAAAATTCATTCTTCAACTTTGAGGAACTCAGTGTATCTCATATCTAGCAAATGGAGAGGTATATATTTTCCCCTATATTATTTCAGAGGTCCCACCTAGATAATTAGGAGGAAATAAAAATTTACTGTTGACTGATGTATTCCAGACTATGACACATTTAGGTAATCACAAATTGTTATTTTTGTTTTCCAACTGCTCACGACTTATCTTTTTTGCTTGTCTTTTTATGCCATTTTTTTCTGCCCAAAGGATGGTAAATTTAAGTTGAGACCATGAACATTTTATTTGATCCTATTTCGTGGGTCATCTTACTAATTGCTAAATTTACTGGTGTTCTTTGCTTGACCAGTTTGACTTCTCTGGCTGTTATGATTACTGTCTTCACTCAGTGGTACTAGAAAAGAGTAATGTTAGAATATCCCCTAGTGGACTTTGATACTAAAATATGAATTTGTTAATTTTTCAAAATGTATTTGTTTTTAAAAAAAATTAAAATTAGTTTATGGAAAATAAGTGTCTCTTACATGTTTGAGACTCCTTCAACCAGTTATTTGTGACAAAATGGCAATCAACCTTATGTCTAAGAGGACAGGGTTCACTGAGGTAGTCTGGTCTAATCTCTCTTCGGTGCTCAGATGAACCTGTTGATTCTCTCTGATTCCATCTTCCTGTGGTGAGGAGGCCATCTTAGCTGTTGAGATTTCCCATTCTCATCTTCCAGACTGAGAACGAAGACTCATTGTCCAATTGTCTCAGAAACTCACTGTGAGTGTACAAAGAGAAGACTTGCTTTTCCCTGACTTCATGTTGAATCTTTTGTTTCTTTGTGTACCCCTCTCCCATTTTTAGGTATGCTTCTCCTTTTTTTAAAAAAATAAATTTAGTTTATTGGTACATTTTAGGATTATACTAAGGTAATATTCTTTACTGGTTATTTGTATTTTTACATAATATATCTTGAATCTCATTTTAAAAAATTTATTTTATTGGTACATTTTATACATATATTATGATCACATTTAACATTGAGAATTTGTAACTGTACATGACACATCTTGATTCCCATTTTCCTCCTTTCCCTTGCCCTCCCTACAACCCCACTCCCTATATACATAAGCTTTGTTTTTTTACTGTCAATATTTTTCTCTTCTTTACTTCCCTGTATTCATCTTTTTCATTTTCCTTTTGCACATTTTATTCTTATTTCACAACACCTATGATACATTTTGTCAATCATTTACACCTTCAGTTTTTCATGTTAAAGAAAAGATAGTATTTACACATTTAGGTCCTGTTTATTTCACTTATGAGTATGTCCTCAAGGTACATCTATTTACATATAAATGACTCAAATTTATCATTCTTTATGGTTGAGTAATACTCTAATTTAATTTTTTTTAACTTTCAAACAACTGAATTTTTTATTTTTGCATTTAATGTGCACATCATGATCACACTCAATATTGAGAATTTGTACCAGTATATGATAAAACTTAATATTTTTTCATTTCCCTGCCCACCCTACAACCCACTCTCCCTATATACATAGGTTTTGCTTCCTTTTCTAACATCATATATTTTCTTTCCCCTCATTACTTATACCTACCCTTTTCCCTTTGAATATTTTTCTATTTCATAATATTGTTCATATATTCTAGAACTCAATTTACATGTTGAGATTCTCATATTAGAGAAAAGATACAGAATTTACACATCTGTGGCTTGTTTGTTTCACTTTTGAGTATGTCTTCAAGGTGTGTGCATTTGCATATAAATGACTCAAACTTATCATTTTTATGGCAGAGTAATACTCCATTTTTATAAAACACTCACATCTTCTTTAGCCAGTCTCCAGTTGATGGGCATATAGGCTGTGTCCAAGATTTATCTATAACAAACTGAGCTGCTGCAAACATAGGTGTACATATCTCACTGTGGTATGATTATTTTTTTTTTTCATGTATCTACCTAGTAGGGAATAACAGGATCAAATGAGACCTTGAGTCTTGCTATTTTAAGGACTCTCCACACTGATCGAATCTCATTTTTTCCATTGCCCTGGCCTCCTTTACCCCCACCCCCTCTATTTTACACAAGCTTTGTTTTTGTTTTCTTTTGTTCATCATCAATTTTTTCTTTCCTTTCTTTGGTTTCCCCTTCCCCCACCCTATTAATATTTCCCTTTAAATATTGTCTTCCTATTTCACAATATCAGTTATATATTTGGAACTGTTTTACACATTCAGTTTCTCACACTAGAGAAATAATATGGTGTTTACATTTCTGTGTCCTATGTATTTCATTTATGAGGGTTCATCCTCTTAGCTATAAGTGAGAAAAGGAGAATCTTTTAACGTATTATAGTTCCAATCTGTCTCACTTTTTTTCTCTTGTCAACAACTAAGAATTTTAAATCTTTGGAAAGTACAGTTCCATGTGGATATAGCAGTTTTGACTAATGGCTGTAGCTATCTAACAACTATGACTCTCAAAGCAGCAATGAGAAGCCTAGACAGTGGAATATTCCATTCACATAAACTACTAGCATAAGTACATCCTAAAAACTATCTTTGCTTGCAAAAGTGTAAAAGAAAATCCTTTTGATTCTTCTTATAAGACATGTCTACTAATTGACTTATGAATGATTTGACTAATATATTTATAGTTATGAACTTAATAACTTTAACAGTTATTGTAATTTAATTTGACCAAGTACACGCTGATCTATTAGCGATTGTTATGTGTGTACCCATCTGTTCAATTTGTGGCCATTTACAACATCTATGGGTGTTTTAAGAACAATAATTTTATCTTCCTCTTTTCTTTTTTTTAATTTTTAAAATATTTATGTCTACAACTTAAGTGGGCTTATAGATAAGGATCATTAGAGCTAAGGACACATTTTCACTCAGGTTGCTAGCTGATCAAAACAATGTATTTTACCAATACATATTATTGTTTATATATAATAACTGAGTCTTTCATTGGTCAATAATAATGTGCTAATTATTATGATACGGTTCTCATAGATCATCTGAACATTTGTTGAAGTAATTAAGGAAATTTTAGGGTTGAAAAAGTTGCTAGATGAGACTCCCCTTGCTGACTAAAAGAGCAGGTGCCTAAAAACATTTATTTCAGTCTTTATTCATTAATGAAACTTCAATTATTTCCATAGCCATATGGGAGATAGATCCAACAAACACTGCTAAACATATTATTATATTGTTTCCATTGGTTATCATTATAAGGTTAAGTTTTATACGGATAACACAATAAGTTTTCTTATTAAAACAATATGTTTTCTTATTAAAAGATACCCTTCATACAAAACTAAGGAAAAAATATTTCCATATAGCTGTGATACATATTATTACTAATTTATTGATGTACTAAATATGTTTATACTTTCCTAGTTCACGGTCCTTCTAAGATGTAAAACTGTGATTTTGGTGATAATCTCTACTTTTAAACTTACATTTGCCTTTCTTTTGTGTTTAAGCTACTACTGAAAAGAAGTATACTTCAAAAGCCTGGGGTTTAGCTCAATGGCAAAGTGCCTGCCATGGAAGCATAAGGTCATGAGTTCAATGCCCAGCACTGCCAAAAGAGAGGGAGAGAGAGAGACAGAGACAGAGACAGAGAGAAAGACAGAGAGAAAGAGAAATATGCTTCAATCCAACATGAAATCACTAGTCAAATCATATTTTGTATTTAATTATGTGATATATATGTTATATATGTGTCACTACAGTTGACAGAGATGCTCAGGCACTAATCAAACCAGATGATGTCATATGATTCTTTTATGACAGCCTATTAAAGGATAACAAGATGTGTGCTTCTTTGTACATCAGATGCAGATAAAAAGACTATGAAGACTATTTTAAAAGACTAAAAAGACTATTTTATACTAGGAGACACTGAAGTGTGTTTCATAGATAACATCATCATTGTTATGCTGAAATACTGTGTTCTCCTGATCCCAAGTTTTCTCTATAAAACTTTATAACTATGGTCTGTTAACATTCTGCACAGTTACAACTTCTAAAACAACCATGACTGGTAAAAAATAACAATCCTTTTGTCTATACTTTAGATTTTAAAGTGCTTAATATCAAAATGAGATTATAATAGAGAAACTCACTGATCTCACTACAAAACTGGCATAAGTGATCTTCTGTTCTCAATCTTCAACAACTAAAGTTTAGAAATCAAAACTGAAAGTATAACTGGGCTACAGATAGCCAATATTATGGCCCTAATCCTCAATGGTTGATAATAGATAACCCAAGTATTAAAAAATCTTTTCACATGATCCTACCAGTTTAATGGGTCATCCAACATTCTAAGCAGAGAGACTGCTAGACCCCAGGGGATATAAATCAACAACTGTATAGTATCCTGCAAAACAGAAAGGTCACAAAATGTCTCCCATACTTTCAGACAAAGTAACATAATCAGACAAAACTATGAGTCCTGGTGGCCAACTTTGAGGGGGCGGAGAGTCTGTATACATGGTTGCAAAATTCATTCTTGAGAAGACTTAACTGACCTTGATGGACAACAAAAGATTAGTTTTAGTTAGAATATGTCTCATTTTAACTTAGTGAAACATCCAACAAAAGAAACATAACCAAAAGTGCTTAAAAATAACACTACAAAAATAAAAGATCGATATTTAAAGGTGTTCCAATCACTGATTCCTTCCGGGAGTTTCCAGCTACACTGACAGCTGGTCACTGGTATGGTTCCGTGTGGCTAAGAATACTAGTAAAAGCTACCAAAAATTCATAAGAGTCTTTAAATTCTTAGCTGTAATTGACCTTCATGACAACAAATAGCAAAATTATAGATAACCTCCATCAGTAGAAGAGTCTAAGAGCCAAGTACGAGGTTACAATTCCTACTGCAGTCCCTCAAGGGCTGTATCTGACATGGCTCTTCCCCTCCTGCCTTTGTGTGGTAGTGTCCTGCTGCGGTTTGTGTCTAGATGATTCCACACACCCTCATGCAGTCATAGGTGATTTGGGAGGTGGGTTCATCTAGAACAATGAGATATTTATGCAAATAAAGATCCCAGGTGAACTTATGTCAAATAATAATTTGTTTAACTCCAGGATATCTAGGCTACAAATGGTGTAACCCCGCCTTGGAACATTACTTCATCAATGGACCATCAAGGTCTTACCTGTGAGTGTGGTGAAAGTGGAGGTGTATCACAATAGGTAAGAGAAGGTCTGAAGGCAGGAAAACTAGGTTCTATCATAATTCCATTGCAACATGAGTTTTCAAAAAAAATATGCAGAATGGCTTCCAAGAACAGTGAGCTCTCTTTTTCTTTCACTGACTAAAGCTAACGCCACTAAAATTAAGATAGGTAAAACATGAAAGTTACGTATTTTTCTTGGATATCAATACCAAGGAGAAATAATAAGATGATAATTGTTAAATTTTTAGATTTTAATCACAGGCCTTGTTGAAAAATACACAGTGCTTCATAAATTAACATGCAGTATTTAAAATGAAAAGAACTAAGAAAACCACGCAGTGCACAGTGCAGGTGAAGGAAGTATAGCCACTTCCAATGTTGTCAAGAAGACGGTGACAGGAGATAATCTTCATGAGTAATTTTAAGCCTAGAGAAAAGTGAGCCAGGATCTATTGTACATCTACTGGGCACATTATTTACTTCTCAAAATAATTCCTTCAACAACATTTCAGTCTCTTTGTGAATAATACAATGTACAAAAAATTGAAGGAGGGCTGGGGATTTAACTCAGTGGTTCCAGCACCTTTCTTGCAAGCACAAAGGCCTGGGTTCGATCCCCGGTAACCATATACCATGCTGGATGTGGAGACTCATGCCCAGCATCAATCAATACCACATACCACATACCACATACCACAGTGCCGGGCGTGGTGGCTCATCCCTGTAATCCCAGCACTCAGGAGGTAGAGGCAGGAGGATTGCTGTGATGTGAGTTTGAGGCTGAGCTCAAGGCCAGCCTGAACCACAAAGCGAGACCCAGTCTCAAAAAAAAAAAAAGAAAAGAAAGAAAGAAAGAAAAAGAAATAGAAAGAATTTGGTAAAATTGCAAAGATACTCAGTATGGGAGACAACATTCAATCCATTAAGTCACCAGATAAGTCTTCTTTAATTAAAATAGGTTTCTTGGTTAATTAGCTAATAATTTTGTGCATTTTCAATGTGCTGTCTCTGCCACTGGGTTTGAAATTATAAAAAGCATCCATAATTTGACTTACAGTTTTCTCCCACAAGTGGTTGAAGCCTCATCTGCGGATAAGACATGCACCTGGATGTTTACAATATAAGGAAAATAAAAATAGTTAGGGATTTATACAAGAGAATATATAATCTTCAGGATTACCAAAGGACAAGTGGTGAAGATATGATTGTAGTAGAACGCAATGTTGTAAGTAGTAGCAGACTCATTTTAGTTTGTCTCATGTCTATAATTCTGATGTGTTGACCATGTTGAAAATTCACATTTTTAAGTTTGTTTTCTGGCACATGTTTGCAGTACACTATGATTACACTTACCATGAGGTACTGGCACATGTACCAAACACATCTTAGATTTCTTTTGCTCCTCTGACCCTCTCCTCCCTCTCCATTTCTTTATATTTTCTAGGATAAGCAGGAGCCACTTGGATATAGAGCACACTCAAAGAGAGGCAAGGATTTTAGATAAGGTTGTTGAAAGTATGTATAGCTATCACAGTGGATCAAAGAAAACCATTCATTTGTTTTTGTTCTTATTCTGACCTAAGAAGTGAAAGAATTACAATTATAAATTTCCAGCAAGCATAGCAATCGAGATGGCCTGGAGTATGCAGTGAGAAGCCACAGGGAGACAGTTATTTTCAGTTCAAAAATAGAATGGTAGCTACGCTCACACATGTGCATTCTTTCAAACATACAGAAACAAATATCCAATGTTTTTTCAAGTCATGTTGATAAAATAAAGGATCCATGAGTGACAGAAGAGCTTCTCTGAGGAGATGTCATTTCAGGGGAGACCTGTTTCAGTACTAGGGAAAAGCTTTCCAGATGAAGTGAACAATAAATGCAAGACTCTACAGGGAAAAGGATTATACTGAGCACAATCACTTCAAAGATGATCAGATGTAGCAGGATTTCTTCCTTCATATGCTATCTGGTTATATCTAAGGTTTAATATGTTACTATTTGGGACTTCTACATTCCAAAAGAGACATTTCATTGAAGATGTACTCTTTGGTAAGAATTTCTGTCTATGCTACCTTAATACCAAGATAAACAATGGTCTATATGGTAATAACCATTTTATCAATGTAAAAAAAATCACATTGGAAATTTGAATCACATTTTAATTACCCAAGAAAATCATGCTATGAGAGCTGGATTTAGTGCTGATTTATCCCTGGTTTCTGTATTCTCCCTTCTCCTTTGTATGAATCCCACAATAGTATTTGCTTGTTTTTCTACAATATCTAGGCCTCACAATAATTGTGACAATGAGGCTGAGAACAGTTTGATAGAAACAGAAAGTAAATATTGAAAACTTCAATGGTTAGGTTTCTTTTAATGAGCTCTTTGGGGAAAACTGATGAAGAATTTTATGCTATGTTCTTCATGGTGGTGCTCAGTCTACATTCTCAGGGTCAGGACATCCAAAACTACAAGGGCTAAGGAGGACTTGTACATCTTGAAATACAGATGTAAAGTATCTTGAAATACAGGTGTATAGTATTTTCTACTATAGAAAGTATGTAAAGTATACTCTTGTAAAGACTACCGTAGTGGGAGAATGTACCTCACACTTCATAGGAGGATAAAGCAATGCCAAACTTTATCATTTTCTATTCCATATAATTAGAAATCACTGTCTTCACTTAATGTGAACCTCTCTTGTTCAGAAAACACAGTTGCCTAAATGCAAAAGCAGAAGGAGAAGGAGTAGTTGTAGCACTTCCAGTTCTAGCATGGCCAATTCATTCAAATAGCTCGTGTTCATATATATGCTAGAGTATAGTTCCTCAAGCATTGTGATACCTAAAATTGAGTATGTAAAAGCAAGTCTCCACTCTAAATCAGAGAAATAGATTATTCTTTTATATTTTTGTGTCTATCTTCAAGATCCACTCTGGGACTATACACTGATTTGCACTCCCTGATGCCTTAGAGGCTAAGACAGATGGGAACTATAGTTTCCTACAATTTGGAATGTGTTTATCCAATTCAGTAAGCGCACTTATCTCTAGAGCTTTCCTATTTCTTTAAAATGGCAGAATTCTGCCCAATAATCTTCATGACTCAGAGACTAATGTTATCATTACATATTTTTATTTCATTTTTTAAAATATAAAATGCAGTCAAATTCCTTTAGTAGAATATGGAAATTGTAAAAAGCTGGTAGATGGAAGATATAAACCTGTACAATTCTAGTTTTTCATATAAACCACATTAGAGTGAAAGAACTGTTAGCTGATTAAGAATAAAAATTAATTACAATAGTACTATGGCCTGGTATATTTTTAGTGTTATCATTTCAGCATTATAAAGATAAACACATCCCACTCAGAACATACTGTTCTGTTGTTGCTATTTGTTTCCAGTCTGCTACATAAAGCTGTGTTGTATTAGTGAATTTTTAGGTCAGTAACATACTGGTATACCAGTTGTCTAGGGGATTGGACATACTTATAATAGCTATTAAACTTAAATTAAAATCTCCATCATTCAGTTGTTCATAAGATTTCCAGAAGGTAAACATAGTTCTGGTTTTTCTAAATTTAATTTTTGTGTAAATGTGTAGAAATTATTGCTTTCTTATTGAACTTTTCTATCATATTATTGTTTCTATTTTCATTTTATATTGAGCTTCACTGAGTTTTTGTAATACAATTGTAGTATATTTCATTAGAAGTAATTCAATGTTTCATCTCTGAATGACATAATAGTTCACGTTTCACACATTCTGATCCCAGTTCATTCTTTACTTAGATAAATATGCCACACTGTGGGCTAGAAACAGGTGACAACTATTCAATGTATGCATCATTTGAATGTTTATTAATTTATGTCAATTAATCACATATATGCAGGTATAAGATCATGTGAAAGAAATATACAGGGATTGTTACATTTAATTATTCTATGAAATAAATACACAGATGTACATTTAAAAAGATGATTAATTACTTTTAATATGTAAATTATTCTTTTAAATTAGAAAAATATATTGAAAATAAGCATAATAATAATCTCTCATAAAAGAATACATACATACATATAAAATACAAACTAACTCAATTTTTCTTCTTATCAATTGAAAAGCATATTAAGGGAAAAATTTTATAATAATAAAAATCCTGGAACTAATTTCTCAATAATAATTTAAACAGGATATAGCCTTTCA